>JAADWY010000526.1:0-22802 GCA_023336355.1 Pythium dissotocum
ACTATGTCGCACATACTCAGTGTTGTTGTTGAGATCTGGAATGACATGTACCACGCATCCATCTCCAGCAGCACGCGCTTGGCGAGTCTGGGCTGAAAATGCGCTGTGTGGACCACCACAAAGAGTGCCGACGCCACGAAGGCAATTGTGGCGAGAGTTGTGGAGGTGTCACCTTGTGGGTCACCTGCGGAAGCGGCAGTAGCGACCTTCCATACAATGGCCGCCGTCGAGCTCAAATATCCGGCCATCGCGAAGGTATTTAGTGTCCCGACTGGCAGAAATCTTGATGCCAGCTCTGCAAGTGGTGGTAGAAGCGATTTGTTCACGTCGATGGCTCGTCCATGAGCTTGCTGTTTGATTCGCATTTGCCTGACCACCGACGGCATCGATGCTATGCGAACGTTAGGACAAGACTGCGTGCTAGCTGTTGATCTGGGCTGCTGAGGAGCGAGACGACAGATAGGAAGGAACACGTCGCAGCGCACGACTTCCACGGGGTCTCGAGAGATGACCAGTCGCCACGAGCGCAGTCCACGCACCATCATGAAGTAGATGACCGTGAGCTCGGCGTTGCTCATCAGGTCCACCAAGTCGATCGCCACACCGCGAATGTAGTACGTCGTATAGTGGAGATCAGGAGGAAACTGAGCGAACACGAAGACGAGACCGGTGGCAATCGCTATCGGACCGAGCACGTAGATGCGAACGCAGAAGCGGCGAGTGTAGATGTTGGCGTCCAGCGCCATGGTCAGGTTGATGACGAGCCCAATGATCAGCAAAGCTGTGGCACGAATATCGTGGAACAACAGGCACCAAAACAACGTACTGACAGTGTTCATCCCGATGAGGAACCAGAAGTCGAACTTTGGCACCACGATGCATAGCACGTCCCACAACAGCGAGGAGGCGACTTGAACGCAGAAGGCGACTCCGCATACCACCACCAACCAAGAAGCCAGTGTCCGCACGAGAAGATTCGCAACGAAGAACAGCGACAACCCCGCGCCAACTAGGAGTCCTGTAGCGATGTACACCAAGGGCTCAGCGCGGCGAGTGACTGCGACTAGAGAGGCGTGGAAGGCCGCGTCGTGTTCGCGACCGCACAGTTTAGCGATCAGCGTCTTGAGAACGTTAATGGTGGAGAGTGGTGTGACGAGGCAGTCTTTGTAGAGGGGGCTTATGCGCGCGATCGGGTTGCCACTGGAAGGAAAGATCATTGCGCTCGTCACCCGCAATGCATTGGTCTTGAGCTCGGCTTCGACGGCTCTCTGCATGGTGTAGGCATCAACCATCGCGCCAGGCGAAAGCCTTGGAAGTCTTTTCGTGTAGATGCAAAACGCGCTGAGAATGCCAGTCAGCATGTATGATAAATATAGGTTCCTCCAGAGTGATGGCAAATTTGGGCAGATAGCCCTCGTGGTTTTGGAACTTCCCTTGCGACTAGTCCTTGTTCGTTCGTCCAACCTCTGGTCACACAGCCACTCAAGAGCTGCCCTATGCTTCGATGTTGGAATTGTATTTTTTTGTTAATACCAGTACCGGTATGAGAATCGCTCGTTTCGAATCTGTTTCTTTTTTCTTCTTCCTGTCAAGACGGTCTGCCAGGCCGAAGCCTCAGTGGTTATACTACGTTGACGTTACAGTAAGCGCTCAGCTCGATGATCTTGTACGCACACCGGTCGCGAGAGCTGTCGCCACAGCGAACGTAGCATCCACACAGATTGCATGAAGAGCTTGCTGGCAACGAAGCCGAAGTTCTCCATCCGCATCACAGTCGCATCGAACTCCACCTCTAACAGAATTCGGTTTCTCAGAAACGGACGCGCTGGAGAGTAGTAGACGTAGTAGCCGAGTAACACTGGATAGAGTACGAGCAACGTTGTGACCACCATGATGAAGTGTCGGGAGAATCCCAGTCGGCGGCGCGTGACGGCAGCTAGCGCGTCCAAGAAAATCGTCCAGTTGCACCACAACCACGGCGTAAAGAAAAGCAAGACCCCCAGCGGCTGCCAGTCGACTATGTCGCACATACTGGCCGTTGTCGCGGTGATCTGGAACGATACGTACCACGCGTCGATCTCCAGCAATATGCGCATAACGAGCTTGGGCTGGAAGTGTGCTACGTGAACCAGCACAAAGAGCGTTGATGCCGCAAAGCTAATGACGGTGAGCGTCGGAGACGTAGTTCCTCTCGCGTCGACTGCCGAAGCTGCCGTGATGACCTTCAATACAATCGCAGCTGCGGCGCACACGAATCCCACGATGCCGAGAGCATTAAGCGTGGCAACTGGTAGAAGCGTGGGCACAGCGCGGGCGAGATATGGTAAAAGCGTCTGCGCGATGTCGATGGCATGTCCACTTGCTTGGTCTTCGAGTTGCATGCGTCGAATAGTCGATGGCGCAGAAGATGAGGCTTCCAGCTCTGACTGAGTGAGAGTCGGTGGGCTGAGAGGCTGATGTGTGAGACGGCAGACAGGGATGAAGACGTCACAGCGCACGACTTGTACAGGGCCGCGCGAGATGACCAGTCGCCACATGTGGAGTCCACGCATCATCATGAAGTAGATGATAGTCTGGTTCACGTTCACCATGAGATCCACTGAGTCGATCACCACACCGCGTACATGGAATTTGGAGTAGTGAAGATCTGGCGGATAGTGGGCGGCCACAAGAATGAGACCGGAGAAGATTGCAGGCGCACCAAGCACGTACACGCGAACGGAGAGGTGGCGCGTATAGACATTCGCATCGACTGCCTTCGTCAGGTTGAGGCAGAGTCCGATGGCGAGCATGGCGACGGCACAAATATCGCCGAACATCGAGCACCACGACACGATGTTCACCGTGTTCATGAGGAAGAGGAACCAGAAGTCGAAGGTCCACACCACAAGACAGAGCACGTCCCATAACAGCGAAGCGGTGATGTACGTGCAAAAGATGAGCCCGCCCACGCCACATACCAACGACGCTAACGCCCGCACGTACAAATCACTGATGTAAAACAGCACGGGTGCCACTGGTGAGGAAGAGAAAGGTTACCACGTACGCGTGCGGCTCGAGGCGGCGAGTGAGTGAGATGACGGTAGTGTTGAATGCGTTGCTGAACTCGTGGCCGCATTGTTTCGCGGCTAGCGTCTTGTGCAGGTCGATAGTCGGAAGTGGCGCAGCGAGGGAGTCTTCATAAAGGGAGGTGGAAGGTGGATGCGGACCGGTGTCGATAGGGTAGACTGTGATGCTTGTTGGCCGCGACTCGAAGGCTTTGCGCGCTGTATCTGCAAGGGCCTGAGGGGGTATGTCGCTCGCCATGCTGCGTCCGGAATGGGTTGTTGCGAGTAGTCTGTTCGAAGAGCGCTGGGCAAAGCATATTTATAGGTCGGATCCTCACAGCGGCATTGATATGAACCTTCTTCCGTCATCCCTAAATACAATTGCATTCTTGTGTGCGTCGCAACATCCTTCCGGCAAGTTGAAGCGCACACACGTCACAAATGGTAGTTTTACTGAAAATGAATATTTAGTCACCTAGTTCATTGAAATCACGACGATACACAAGCTCTCGTTGCTTCACTTTTGAGACCATGGTGGCGGATAAATTTAGTTGTTGGCTTTCCTCACCCACTAGGTTTGCTCCTGTCACGATGTCATTGAAGACAATAAGTCAGCAAGATGACTCGTGCTGTCGCTCCGACAGACGCCGTTGAAGCACAGTCAAAAGCTGACTCTTCGCGGGTTGCGACTGCCTTGATCGCACCTCTCGACACTGGTCCCCTCGCGTTCTCCACAACTATCTATGAAGATTGTCTCGCCGTCCCTCTCCCCACCATCGACATTCACAAGACTCTGGCCGCCAAACTGTGTGGTCGCGACCACGACGCCGCCTTCAATGCTTCGATCATTCGCCTCACGCGACGTGTCGAGCCGTTCGTGTACTTGGCTACTGCGTTGCTCGTCGGCTCGGGCTTCTCACTCTTCCTTGTTGGAGATCTTCAAGTGCGCACGTTCGCTTCCTACGTGTGTATAGTGTGCGGCCTCGTCTTCTGCGTTTACATTGCCGCGTCACTGCTGTGGGATGTCCTGTGTCTCGTGGTGCGGACGTTCGATTTCTGGTTCCTCACTGGGATGAACGCCGTCAACACCGTGTTTTGGTGGTTGCTGTTCCACGACATTCGCGCCGTCGCGATGCTGACAATCGGACTCGCGTTCACGCTGACGATGGCCGTCGATGCGAACGCCTACACGCGCCGCCTGTCGTCTCGTATCTACGTGCTCGGGCCGCCCACAGTCTGCATAGGGCTCGCACTAGTACTCGCCCACTATCCGCCGGATCTCCATTATACGACGTACAACGTGCGCGGCGTGGCAATCGAATCCGTGGATCTCATGGCCAACGCCAATTTGACTGTCATCTACTTTATGATGGTGCGAGGACTACGCGCGTGGCATCTCGTCGTGTCTCGTGATCCTGTCTCCATCGTTCGCTGCGATGTGTTCGTCCCCGTGTGCCGTCTCACGCCTCAGCTTCGTCTTGGCCCCACTATGGCTGAGCTCAGGATTGCCTCGGCAGTCTCATCAACGACGCTAAAGCGCATGCAACTGGAAAAACACGCCGACGGCCGAGGGATTGATGTCACCAGGTCGCTGCTTCCGTCTATCGCCTGGATGGTGCCGAGACATCTGCCAGTGAGGATACTAAACGTCATTGGTGTGGTCGGATGTGCGTGTTCGACGGCTGCCGTCGTGCGAATGGTTGCGACTTCAGCGTCAGTCATCGATACGATAGACACCGCGTCTGCTACGCTGGCCATCATCGGTTTCGTGGCATCGGCCCTCTTTGTTGTGGTTCATTCCGCTCACTTTCAGCCGAAACTTGCCAAGCGCGTGCTTATGCAGGTGGACACGTGGTACTTATCGTTCCAAGTCAGCAGTTCGACGGCCGGCATGTGTGACACGCTCGCGTGGCAGCCTTTAAGCGTCCTGCTCTTCCTCACACCGTGGCTATGGAGTCACTGGACGATCTTCTTGGATGCGCTGCCTCCAATCACACACCGTCGACTAGGAAGCTCGCGAATTTTGATCGTAGTGGTCACGACGCTGCTGGTTTTTTATCCGATGCTGCTCGGCTACTACGTGTACTATTCGCCAGCGCGGCCTTTTCTAAGGAACCGAGTTCTACTGGAGATCCGATTTGGTGGAGCTGTGATGCGGATGGAGACCTTCGGCTTCCTCGCGAGCAAGCTCTCTATGATGTGCGTGTGGACCTTGCGCTCCCTGTGGAGAGAGCTCTCACGACCGACCGATGCCTTCAAGTTCATCGAGCTGAACGCCTACTACAACGTCACCTAATAGCTGAAACGAGACCCCAATTTTGACACCAAATCACATGTATTGGATTGTTGCGGCACGTTTACACTGAGTGAAAGATCATTCTTTCACTGTCTTACTGTTGGTTGTTGGTGAGGTCGCTGAAGTCGTACTCGTCCATCGAACGCGAGCGCAAGTTGCTGCTGCTGCCTCCGCTCAGAGGAACACAGTTCTCTAAAACGAACAACAAATACCCCAGTCAGCTTCATGGTTGTCAAAATCCTCACAAAATTAATGACCAAATACTCACTGTACGACTGCATGCGCTGGCCCTTGTCCTGGAGTCCGAGCCAGTAGAAGCGCAGCATGCAGGAGCCCTTGCACGACGAGAAGTTGACGCTGAAGCCCGGCGTCGCACCGCCAAACGCCGCCTTGCAGTCGTCGTTGTGGTACACCATGGTGTTGTCAATCCACAGCTCACACGGTCCCTACAAAAACAACACCACAATCAAAGTCAGAACACGATCATCAAAAACAAAGAGCTGTCAACGTGTCCACGTACTGGGTGGTCCATGGACCGGTAGAGCGTGACCTTGCCGTCGCTGGGCACGGCCTTGGCCTTGGCGTTCGGGTTACTGTACCCGCAGTCCGGGCCTCGGCTCTCGAGGAACGACCGCACGCTGGCCACGCCCTTCTGCTTGGCGATGGCCGTGAACTTGGCACCCGTAGAGAAGTCACCGGACCATGGCGGACTGAACTCGGCGACCCAGTTGCCGTAGCCTGGCGTGCCGGACTTGAACTCGGCCAGGGGCTTGAGCACGTAGTTGTGGGCCTGCGAGAGGGTGGCGAGCGAGGCGACGGCGATAGCGGAGACCGTGACGAAGAGACTGAGGCGAGCCATGCTGAAGGAGACACTAGGAAGAGGAGGAGGAGGAGGAGGAGGCTTGTGGGCTGTAGCTGGTGGATTAGGAAATGCCTGAACGGGGACCACCATATCGTCTTGGCTCGTGATGGAGGATGGTGGTGGATAAAGACGCACAGGCGGTCCAAATGGACCGTGGGAGGACTAACCCATACAGCCGCCGCGTAGGAAACTGGCTCGAGTCTACAATGATAGACGGAAGCGAGACGTCTGGTATCCAGAGCTTGACTGGTAAAGTTACGGCCAAGCAGACAGTAACCAGATGATTAGACCTCGCCTTTTCGGTGGGCGAAGAGACAGTGACGAAAATCTACTACTTTAACGAGCGACTGCCATCCATCAGTGTAACCACTGGTGTTCGTCTAAACTACCAAGTACTACATCGACTCCACCGTGCTATACGATTCTGTCCGCTTGAAGACGGACAGTCAACGACCAGTCTGATTGTTGATGTGTCTACCTCAAACAATCACGGTGTAACCCGCCGGTGTAACCCGCTAGAAAGCGTGTCGATTTGGCCATAGGTCCTGGAAGGCCACACACCATATTACTTCGAACTACCGGTCTTGATGCCCTGACATTACTATCTGATACGACTTGTCATTGGGAGTCCAGTAACTTGCGGACTCTCAACACCGTAGGGTTGCAGTGCAAACACACCCATTTGCTTCAATGATCGAATGACATTTTTTGAAACGATACTAAAACAAATGCAACACATGAATTGAGGAACTTTTTGGCTCCACGTCGTCCTACTCAATTTTCTACAGTCGAAAAGGGCAAGTTATCTCTAGTTGCGTTTCTGGTTGAGGTCGTCGAAGGTGTAGTCGTCCATCGAACGGGAACGCAACCTGGTGTTCGTGCTCTTGGGAGCACTGGTGCTCGAGCTTGGCTTGGTAGTCGTACTAGGCTTGGTCGTCGTGCTTGGCTTCGTAGTCGTAGTCGTGCTGCTGCTCGTCTTGGAGCTGGCACTAGTAGTACTGGCACCGTTTCCAGCCAGAGGAATACAGTTCTCTATGGGAACGGAGACAAATCAATTAGCTTTGGCGGTCACTATATACTTATCCGAGAGGAGCATTCGGATACGTACTGTAGGACTGCATGAGCTGGCCCTTGTTCTGGAGGCCGAGCCAGTAGAATCGCAACATGCAGGAGCCCTTGCACGACGAGAAGTCGACCTTGAAACCCGGTGTCGCTGTGCCGTAGGCAACCATACAGTCGTCGTTGTGGTACACCATCTTGTCATCCAACCACAGCTCACACGGACCCTACAAACACCAGTATTAGTCAGTGTAACCCTCAGTTTAGATGATCGAATGATGCCAGAACTCACTGGATGACCCATTTCGCGAGCTGCCATCACTAGCCCGTTGGTAGGAATGGCCTTGGCCTTGGCGTTCGGGTTGCTATACCCACAGTCCGAGCCGCGGTTCTCGAGGAACGCACGAGTAGTTGCGAATCCGTTTTTTTTGGCGAGAGCCGTGAACGACGCGCCCGTGGTGACGTCGCCCGACCACGGCGGACTGAACTCGGCGACCCAGCTGCCGTAACCTGGTGTGCCGGCCTTGAACTCGGTCAACGGACTATAGATGAAGTTGTGTGCTTCGGACACGGTCGAGAGTGAGGCGATGAAGGCAGCGGCAGCGGGAACGAAGAGGCTGAGACGCGGCATCTTGTAAACATGGGAGGGGGAGGTGGCTGGGAGAGGACTGGGAGGTAGCAGGCAAAAGAGGAAATGAACACGGAAACCAGACAGAAGCAGCGAAGATCCGTCAAGGGGAAGCTGCTAGAACGGAGGGGTCGTTAGAAGGGGTGTTGATGTTATTTAGGAGGTGGATGGGGGCTCAACAGTCAGAGTCAACTACTAGCACCTCTCAGATCAGTGTCTAAACGCCACTGTCCTCTTCCGTGAAGTGATTTAGACTGAGTGTAACCATGGATCATCCGTGGTTACACTCAGTCTAAATCACAGGTCCATTGGATCTGTATCCTAAACTGTACGGATTGGAGCAAGCAGTTGCGGCCGTTTAGGAGGGAACTTGTCCACGTCGACTCACATAGCCGGGGTGAACTGTCTGCATTAGAAGCAGATGGCTTCAATGCGACGAAATTGGAGAAGGAAGACGACAGATGGTGAAAACTGAATCTTCATAATACCGGTACATACTGGTTTTCACTTATACCGGTACGTAAATGGTCGATCTGGTCTAAAACCGGTATAGATTGTTTATGCTGTGTGCTGATTGGCTGTTCGTAAATGGATCTATCTGGCCTCGGGGTCCCACGTTTGCACCCAGAAACGGGACAACCTCTGAAAAATGTGTCCGTTTGTGCAATCCTGAGCAGGCGTCTAAAACACGCTTCCACGCTCCCCTGGGTATAAGAGCTGCCACAGGAAAAAGATTGCAAGGACTGAGACACATGGCACTATCGCCTGGTGTCGGTATTTCTCAGGTTAGTCGCCACAGGTCACTGGTCTCTATCGCCCAGGGAGGAAAGTTCTTGTGTTGGCATCGAAGGACCATCATTCCGCGCGACCTCTACCACAGGAACGACGCGCAGCCGTGAGCTTTTTTGCCTTCATCACCGGGTGCTGAGGCTCTCGCTCGTCACGGCGTTCACGCCAACAAAACCAATCGCCAACAAAACGCCAACAAAACCCTCCAAGCGCCAACAATCACTTTGCGTTTGCGCGGCCTCCCAACAAGAAGAAGCCTCCAACAAAACCAACAACCAACACATCTTCCTCCACCAACTTTTCCAACAAAATGTGTGGCATTGTCGCGATCTACGCGTCGCTCATGAAGGAAACCGAGCTTCGCGCTGCCGCCCTCGCCGCCGGCAAGTGGTAAGCTCCATACCTCCTCCCCTGTTCATGCGTCTGCGCTGTGCAGTAGCTCATTCGATGCGCCTTGTTCCGTAGCATCCAGCACCGTGGTCCGGACTGGAACGGCATCCGCGTGTTTGCCGACAAGGGCATCGCCATCGAGCACGAGCGTCTGGCGATCATCGACCCAGAGTCAGGTGCGCAGCCGCTGGTCAGCAACGACGCCGCGCAGCGCATCACGCTCGCGGTCAACGGCGAGATCTACAACTACAAGGAGCTCGCGGCTGAGCTCAAGACGCCCTACAAGTTCATGACCAAGTCGGACTGCGAGGTCATCATCCCTCTGTACCTGGAGCACGGCCTCAACTTCGTCCACAAGCTGCGCGGCATGTTCTCGTTCGTGTTGTACGACGAGCAGGAAGACCTCCTCATCGCGTCGCGCGACCACATGGGCATCACGCCTTTGTACTACGGCTACGGCGCCGACGGCAGCGTGTGGTTTGCCTCGGAAATGAAGGCGCTGGAACACGGCTGCGTGCGCTTTGAAGTCTTCCCGCCTGGCGAGATCTTCAGCTCCAAGACCGAGGCGTTCACGCGCTGGTACAACCCGGCGTGGTTCTCTCCAGACCACACGGTGGGCGAGACGCCACTGGATCTCACGGTACTACGCGAGGCGTTTGAAGCCGCGGTCAAGAGACGCATGATGTCGGACGTGCCATGGGGCGTGCTGCTCTCTGGCGGTCTGGACTCGTCGCTCGTGGCGTCGATCGCTGTGCGTGAGAAGCAGAAGCTCGTGGCCAGCGGCGGCGAGTGGATCAACCGCATCCACTCGTTCACGATCGGCCTCGAGAACTCGCCGGATCTCAAGGCCGCCAAGGAAGTCGCCGACTTTTTGGGCACGATCCACCACTCGTACACGTACACGATCCAGGAAGGTCTGGACGCCGTGTCCGAGGTCATCAAGCACCTCGAGACCTACGACGTGACCACGGTGCGTGCGTCCACGCCCATGTTCCTCATGTCCCGTAAGATCAAGGCCATGGGGATCAAGATGGTGCTGTCGGGCGAAGGAGCCGACGAAGTCTTTGGTGGGTACCTGTACTTCCACAAGGCGCCAAGCGCCACGGCGTTCCACCGTGAGACTGTGGACAAGCTACGTGGTCTCCACCAGTACGACTGTCTGCGTGCCAACAAGTCCACGAGCGCCTGGGGTGTCGAGGCTCGTGTGCCGTTCCTGGACGCCGACTTTTTGGAGGTCGCCATGAACATTGACACGCGCGAGAAGATGATCGACGCCAAGAACGGCAAGATGGAGAAGCACATCATCCGCAAGGCGTTTGACGACGCCGAGAAGCCGTACTTGCCGAAGAACATTTTGTGGCGCCAGAAGGAGCAGTTCTCGGACGGCGTCGGCTACGGATGGATCGACTCGCTCAAGGACTGGGCCGAGCGCGAGGTCACGGAGCGCCAGATGAAGCACGCCGCGCGCCTGTTCCCGTACAACACGCCGCAGACCAAGGAAGCGTACCTGTACCGCAGCATCTTCACCAAGCACTTTGAGAAGGAGGTCGCGGCCCAGACCGTGCCAGGCGGACCGAGCATTGCCTGCAGTACGGCGGCGGCGATTGAGTGGGACGCGGCGTTCAAGAACGCCGCCGACCCGTCGGGTCGTGCTATCGCCGGCGTGCACGTGGACGCGTACTCGGCGCCATCCAAGTAAGCGATTGATTCATTCAGTGATTGATCCATTCAGTGGTTGATTGATGCAGTCGTGTGAGCAAGATCGCCAGCTTCAGGTGGCGTGGATGCACTCAAAACCAAATAGCAGTTCCCTACAGATTCTCATTCACCCGCTTGCGTTTGATGTTGAGGATTTGATTGATCGAACCTATCGACTGACTGACTGGCTGACTGGTTGATGCATGCGATGCTGCAGATTGGGTAAAACGGCTTGAAGGAACCCAAGAATACATGTCCGCGCGAGTCGAGAGCCGCATCAATCACAGAAGCAGACAACTGCTGACGCGTGGGCTCATGGACGACGACGATCGCTGGGAGTACGAACCGCAGCAGCATCAGCATCAACATCAGGAGTGCGAAGCTCGTGGATTGTCCCCAAGTACGAGTCGCAAGTCGATCAACGTTAGTACCAGTCGAAGTATGGCCAGCAATGGCAGCAGCAGTCTGCCGGCGATCGCAGGCGCCAGCCACAGTGTGGTTCCGACGCCTCCACCGCCTGCAGTTGGCTTCAAGAGCAAGCTCAAGCCTCCGACGCAACGCGTGACGCTACTACCAGGCAGGACGGATGTGTCCCCGGCTCAAGCGTCGGCGTCGTCGCCGTTGAAGCTTCCGTCGCTTGTCAAGCCGAGTGCATCAGTGGCTGTGAAGCCAACGGCCGCAGGAAACCAAGAGAGTGACGACGAAGTGCCAGTGAAAGACAGTGGCGGCTCGAGTCGGTCGCTGCTTTCAGCGGGTCCTAGAGGAAGTGCAGTGGACAAGCATCGTGACTTCATCAAAGACCTGGAAGAGCAGAAGAAGAAAGAGAAGGAGAAGCAGTCCAAGCAGGAGGCGAGACGCCGCAAGATGCAGAAGAAGCTCACGGAGAAGATCCTCCAGGAGGCCGCGATGGCGAGGCAGAAGCAGGAGGAACTGGAGATGGAGCCAGAGCAGAGTGAGTCGCAGAAAGAGGACGCAGAGGCAGAGGGAGGTCCTCAGGACGATGATGTGCAGAACGAAGAGGATGAAGAAGCGAAGAGGCAGCAGGAGAGAGAAGCAAAGCGACAGAGGAAGCGACTACTAAAGAAGCAACAGGCGTTGTTGGAGCAGCTCCAAGCCAAGAAGAAGGAGAAGCAGGAGGAGGAGGAACTGGTCAAGGAGCGTGACAAGAAGCGACAGGATAAGCTCAAGAAGGCTGTGCTGGTCGCTATTCACGCCAGTAAAGCAGAGGAGGAGGAGGCTCCGCAAGAGGAGAGAGAGGAGGAGCCACAGCAAGTGGACGATATCGTGCAGGAGTGTGAGGTGGCAGAGTCTCCTAGCGAGAAAGTACCAGAGCAGGAGGAAGCAGAAGACGCCGAGGACGACACTGAAAGCAATCAGCCCAAGCCGCCTAGTGGGAAAGAGAATAAGAAGCTCAAGAAACACAAGACAAAGCCATCATCCAAGAAGCGAGAGCAGGAGAGCGAGTCTGAGACGGCTGTGGGTAAGGGAATCTCGGCTGTACGACAACGGAGAGATCGAGAGAAGCCACGCGAAGCTACTCCTCTTGTCGCCACAGAGGAAGTCTCTGTGCCTTCTGAAGACAAGCAGCGTGCGAAAGACCAGCGCGAGGCCGTCCACAAGAAGCAGCACGAATATCTACAGAAGCTCGCTGACCAGCGCCGCCTCAAGCAAAGAGAGGAAGAAGACGCGAAGCTACTGCAGGAAAAGCGACGCCGACGCGTGCAGCAAGAAGCTCAGCAGCGGCTACAAGAGGCGGCCGCCAAGCAACAGCAGCAACGGCTTCAAGAGGAACAGGACGAGTCACAGCACGAAGAAGAGGAGAAGAAAGTCGTCGTAGACGTCGACGCGATGGTCGCACGGCTGAGTAAGCTCAAGGACAAGGACGCCATGGTCGTGCCCGAGGCGCGAGATTTTGCGTCCTGGAAGAAACGCCACGGCGTCGCCAACAGCCAGAAGGTGTTTAGCATGACGGGATGGTACCCGGTGATCCGTGAGGAGCTGGAGAAGCGTGGGTGGTTCCACAATCCGGAGAAGGGGTCTCCGTACTTTGATCTCAAGTGGTCGCTGAAGAGCGACGACCTCAAGGGCATCAAGCTCAAGGAGGACCAGTACGTGAACCACTTTTTCCAGAACACGTCCATCACGACCAAAGTCGGCTTGCTCCATAATCTACGCAGTCTGTCGTGGCACCAAAGCGTGGACATCGACACTGTGTTTCCAAGGGCGTACGATCTCAACGAGCCTCGTGATATGGACGCGTTTATTATGGATTTCCGGTACACGTTCGCGGAGGGCGTGCTCAAGCAGGTCGTGCGAGGGATCCTCAAGGGCGAGAAGAAGTCTGTGAGGCTGAATGAGGCGTTTGTACACGTGCTGACGTCCATCGCCAAGAAGAAACTCAAGTCCAAGCGTGAGTTTATGGCCGATAAACCCGAGGATTCACTGGAAGAGAGTATCGACGACGTCGTCTCGACTGGCTGTGAGGAGCTCGTGAGTGATCTGGAGTGGGAAGTACTCACGAATTGCCAAGTGGACGCGCCAGGGAAGCTGCGTGCGTCGCTCGCATACAGGAAACGAGTGTACGCGGACGACGGAGACAGCAACGTGTTACCAGGCGACGTGAGTGGACCGCCTCCTACTGGTCCCGTGGTCGACACCGTGATGTCGGCACTGGAAAAGAAGCAGCACAAGCAACTGGACAAGCTCAAGGCCGAGGCGTTTGCACGAGACAAGCAGCGACTCAGTGAGCTGCTCGCGCGTGTGAGCGTGCTCAGCTCCTCGACCTGTGACAGCCTCGTGTCTCTCACAAAGGCACTCGAAGCCGCGTGTCCGCAGTTTCATTTAAACGGAGGAGGCGACCTGTCCGCCTCCGCGACGGACCCAAGCCGTAATGTGTGGATCGTCAAGCCCGCAGGACTCTCACGCGGTCGTGGTATTCGAGTATTCAACCAACTGGACGCACTGCTCGAGTACGCGGACGTTGTGAACCACAAGGAGTGCCAGTGGGTCGCCCAGAAGTACATTGAGAACCCTCTACTCATCGCCAAGCGCAAGTTTGACATCCGCCAGTGGGTGCTGGTCACGAGCTGGGACCCGTTGACGGTGTGGTTCTACGACGACTTCTACCTACGGTTCAGCTCGGAGGAGTACTCGATGGAGGACTTGAGTGACCAGTACGTGCACCTGACCAACAACTCGATCCAAAAGTACTCGGACAAGTTCAGTAATGTGTACGCGACCGAGAATGGCGAGCTGGAGATCGAAGGCAACATGCTTCACTCGGAGCAGTTCCGGCAGTACATCCACCAGGCGCTGGGTGTGACTGAGGACGAGTATGAGAAGACGCTCCACACTAAGATGAAGGAGATCATTGTCCAGTCGCTGCAGTGTGTGCAGGACATGGTCCAGCACCGTAAGAGCGGCTGCGAATTGTACGGCTACGACTTCATGCTGGACAAGATGCTGCAGCCGTGGCTCATTGAGGTCAACAGCTCACCGGCGTGTGACTACAGCACGCCGACGGCCAAGCGGTACGTTGAGACGGGACTCCAGGGGATCGTGCAGGTCATTGTGGATCACCGAGAGTATGAGATGAGGAAGAAGGCTGGAGGAGGAGGAGGAGGAGGGGAGAGTGAGCCGGATACAGGGCGATGGAGGAGGATCCACAAGGCCGAGTATGTGGGCAAACCGGTGTCGTCGTTCGGTGCGGACTTCCAGATCAAGGGCACCAAGGTCCAGAAGACGAGAAAGGCGGTCAATGCCGGGAGGAAGATGTCGGTGGTAGTGGAGACCAAGGTTATGCCCGTAAAGACGGAGGACCAAATAGAGGAGAAAGAAGAGGAGGAGGAGGAGGAAGAGGGAGAGAATGGAGAGGGAGGGCTTATTGGGACGCAAGATCGAGCCCAAGAAGACGAGGAGGGGATCGAGCGAGACGACGACGAATTGGAAAAGCCGACGCCGAAGGAGACAGAGGATTTCGAGGAATCGCAAGAGGAGTCTAAAGAGGAGGTGGAGGAGTCTAAGGAGGAGGAGGTTGTGGCATCCATCGACTCGCTGCTGTGAGGCTCGCAAGTGATGATCAACGCGAGGACTACCCATGTACATCAATCACACGTCTCGAGCGTCCATCAAACTGATCCACGAGAACCACGCGACAAGCATTCAGTAGCATCTCTGTCGGCCGAATCTGAATACATGGACCAGTGTACTTCGAAGTTCAGTGCTCGCGTCCACTATGGACGCTGGGGTCTGGTAGAATTGACACAAGCAGTGGTCGCGGAGACGTTGTGGCAACAATTTTGATGTGATCCTCTGCGGGCTCGTGATGAGTGAGTCAAAAGTGCGGCACAACGCCCCAATCCCGAAGTTGGAAAGCCAGGAATCAGTGTCATAAATTTTACAACAGTGGAGTCCGTGGACAAAACGCAAAAACACAGCAAAGTCTGGAGGGTTAGGGCGGTGTCAGATCCATATGGTCCACAACCTTCAGCGAGAGCCATAATTTATCCAATTATAATGATCAAAAAATATTAATAGCCAATGGAGATATTTATTGGGTGAGGACGGTCAAACCACAGCCCTAGCTGACGCCGTCGCAACGATCATCCCCACAAACCTTTTCGATTTAATAATCACATCTCATTCACATCCCTAAATGCCGTTTCCCGGAGGATATTGACCTTCAAGATTTTATATACGTTGACCACTCGATCCGTTTGGGGACCAGTTTCCTCTGACTCTCCTCGACTCTGTGACATCCACACCATTGTGACATCATTTGGGCCGCACCATCTGCATGGAACAATCGCGACACATACACAACCACGCACGCACCAAGAAGGCGAAGGCGAGCAAGACGCCTTGTACATTAGCTTCGCTCTCACCACGCTGGCTGTACCAGCCACTACGTCTGTCAGCTCTTCTTCTTCCGCGACCTCTACGGAGCGTGACGCCTGTGCTCGTGTTGTCCTGGAATTGCCCAGAAGAAACGGGTCGTTATGCGACTCCAGCTCTTAGTATGGTTAGCGGCAGTGGTCATCACTGTGGCCCCCCACGTGGACGCCGCCACCACCGTCAAGCCAGCGACGACGACGGCGACGCCTACGACCACATCGACGTCTTCGGCCGTCAATGAAGAGTGTGAGACTGGCGGCGACGTGACGCTGACCGTCTCCGGCTCGGACGCCGTCGTCACGGACTCTTCGTGCTCGACTTCCAAGGTCACTCTCACCAATGACAAGAAAACCGGCATCACGGTTAATGCGAAGGGTCGAGGCATCGAAAAAGTCGTCAGTATCCCTTCAGCCGACATCCTCGACCTCACGGGGAATGCCGTCTCGGATATCGCGGACCTCAGCAGCTACGCGGCACTCAAGGGATTGTATGTGTCTCCGTATCCTCCAAGTGAATACGAATATGCACTGATGTATGTGTTTTGGACTGTAGGGTCCTCTCGTCGAACGGCCTCACAAGCTTCAAGAGCATCACGTGGCCTTCAACGCTCACTGAGCTCGTCCTTGCCAGCAATGCGATTCCGAAGACCGTATCATTCAGCAAATTGCCGCTGCAATCACTGTACGAGTCCATTTCGTTGGCGATTGATGTTCATCGTGATCATGACGCTGACTGATTTTGTTGGTATTTTTGTTGGTCGATTCCAGGGACCTAACGAACACGTCGATCTCGGACTTCTCCGGAATCACGCTGCCAAGCACGATCCAGACGCTGTACGTACTAACCGCCTCGTTAGACTTCAATTTAGTCCCTGTGCGTGGTCTAACTGTGGTTCCTCTCCTCCAGCAATTTGGCGTTCAATCAGTTCACCAAGTTCCCACAGTCGGATGTGTTCAATTCCCTCACAACACTGTACGCGTCTAACCACCGTATCCCGCGTCACTTAGACCCCTTCAGCAGTCTAACCATCTCGTTATCCTTATCGTAGAACGCTGACCACCAACTCGATCGCGTCCTTCAACGACATCGTGGTCCCGCCGTCGCTCGTCTCCTTGTGAGTCTATCTGTCATACCAGTCAACGTAACCTCCGATCCGTTAGACTAACGTGGTTACTCCTTAGGGACCTGAGCTGGAACTCACTCTCGACATTCGACGGCTTCAGCATCCCCAGCACCGTCACTAAAATCTACCTTGGTGGCAACCGCTTCACGTCGCTGGCCGACCTCAAGACGAGTAACCCGCTGACGATCCTCTACGTCCACGACCTCGTGCTGGGTAACCTCGCCAACGTAACCTTCCCCAGCACCGTCACGGCCTTGTCGCTCACGAACTGCAGTCTCACGACGCTGTCCAACGTCGTGATCCCTAGTGAAGTGGTTTACTTGGACATTTCCAAGAACCAGCTCACGGAGATCCCGTCGTCGTATCCGGATACGATGAAGTCTCTCACGGCGTCGGGTAACCAGCTCACGCAGCTCCACAACATCGTCTTCCCGTCGTCGACCACCAAGCTCTTCTTCACCGACAATCCGATCACGAGCGTCAGGGGCGTCCAGTTCCCGTTTGTGATGGAGCAGCTCTTCTTCGGCAGCGAGCCGATCACCGAGTTTGAAGTGCGGCGGTCGGACGTGACGAGCTTCCAAACGCTCCAGAACTTCAGCGGAACCGTCACGCAAAAGAACTGCTCCAATGTGGCAGCCACGACTACAGTCATTACCACCACAGCCGTGAAGAAGCTGACGTTGTGTGTGATCGCTGACGACGTGTTCGCGGCGCAGTACGGATCGGCGTCGTCCGGATCGTCCGGCTCGACCTCCAGCAGCAGTGCTGGCTGGGTGCTTCCAGTGATCATCGCCCTCGCAGCACTCGCAGTGATCGGTGTCGCGTTGTTCATCGTCCGTCGACGAAAGGCTGCGCGTGCCGCGGAGAAGACGCTGACGCAGCAGCACGAAGCACAGGCGTACAACCAAACGCTCGCGAACCCGTCGGTGTTTGGCGATCTCCCGCAGTTTAACAGCCGCGGCAAGAACCCGAACCCGCAAGTGACGATGATGTCGATGAACATGAACATGAACAACGCGTTCAACACGATGTACTCGGGCACGCACAACAGCTCGTCGGGCAGCGGTGGATCGAACGGACCGGAGACCAGTCTCATCAAGTACCGTATCCAGACGCACGAGGTCACGTTGCAGCGGGCATTGGCCCACGGCGGTTTCGGCGCAGTGTACTTGGCGACTTACCAGATGCAGGACGTCGTCGTGAAGAAGATTCTGCCGGAGAAGGCGAGCGACGACCGCTGTTTGGCGGCGTTTTTGGACGAGATCAAGCTCAATTCGACGCTCAACCACCCCAAGATCGTGCGCTTCATTGGTGTGAGTTGGAACACGTTGTCGGACATCGCTGTGATCATGGAGTACATGTCGAACGGTGACCTGGACACACTGCTCAAGCAGCAGTACGCGCGACGCAAGCAGGGTACTCCTCTGGAGGAGTTTGGCTGGTATGAGAGCCTCAACCTTCCGTGCCGATCGGCGCTCGCGCTCGACGTGCTGGACGCGATCGTGTACCTGCACTCGTTCAGCTCGCCGATCATCCATCGTGATCTCAAGGCCAAGAACGTGCTGCTCAGCCACACGTACGAAGCCAAGCTCAGTGACTTCGGCGTGAGTAAGGAGTGGCGAGTCGACGCGACCATGACGGCGGGTATCGGCACCATGGCGTGGATCGCCCCGGAGGTCCTGCGTGGTGAGCGGTACACGGAGAAGGCCGACATGTACTCGTTCGGCGTGATCCTGACGGAGTTGGCGACCTGTGCCAAGCCGTTTGAAGGCGTCACGAATGCTCTCATCGTGCTCAAGGTCACGAGCGGCGAGCAGAAGCCTGACATGGGACCGGACTGCCCCGAGGACATCCGTGAGCTGGGCATGCGCTGTCTGAGCTACGATCCGTCCGACCGCCCGAGTGCGATGGTCGCGCACTACGAACTCAAGACGTTGCTCAAGGCACACACGAGATTTGAACTGTAGTGGCAGTGAAGACTGTTTTTTCAAACTGTTAGGACACACTTTTTTCGAAGTTGTATGCGCTGAGTATGAAGATGGGATTTTTTTGAAAACAACGATGGGTTTGGGTTTGTGTATCATGCCGCGCAAGCGGCGTCTTGCATTCCCATGTTGTTTTGTTAGCAACGCAACTGGACTGTATCGTAGTGGTAGTCGTGATCCCTTTCTTCTCGTCTCCTAAAAGCTACGTCGGTCGTTATCATGCGCTGGTAGGAACCTGATCCACACGAACAAACATCCATCAGTCAGCCACTTCAAATCTTCGCATTTACGACCACGACAAAGCGTAAAACTCACCTCAGACGACTCGTTCTGGAACGGCGCTTCACCACCGCTGGTCTGCTCACCCGCCACTGGCGTTGGAGGTGCCATCTCGGCCGGCGCGTCCTGTGTCTCGACCCACGACAACTCTAATCGCGCTTCTCCGAAGACATTACCTCGTGTCAGAGCCGCCTGGCCGGCGTAACGGTCGGCAAACTTGATGTATCCTCGCGTCGGCGCAGCTTCGTCCACGATCACACGCTCGATGCCGCCGAAATTGCCGAAGTGCTGCTCCAAGACGCTCGCGTCACGCGCTTCCTCGGGCAGGTTCTCGACCTTGACGATCGTCGTGCGGTTATCCATCGAATAGCTGCGGCCAGCACCACGACCACCACGTCCACCGAAGCCACCACGGTAGAAGCCACGTCCGCCAGGGGCGGCAGCAGCTCCAGGCGTCGTAGCCGCCCAGCGACCGCCACCACGCCCACGACCACGACCGCCGAAGCCCTGAGGCGCACCACCAGCAGCAGCGACCGCCTCCAACGCACTGAGCTCTGCTTTCAGTCCACTGAGCTTGTTCGGATCCGAATCTCGTCGCGGTTGCAGCGCCTTGAGCTCCTCCGACAACGCCGTGATCTTGTTGAGCAGGTCGCGCTTGTCAGCCGCCGAGACGCTCGCGTGGTTCTGGCTCATGCGCTCGAGCAGCTCCTTCTGCTGTGCGAGTTGACGTTTCAGGAGCTCCTCCTTCTGCTTCATGAGCTGCTTCTGCTTCTCCAACAGCTCACGCTTCTCTTCCAACACGCGACGTCCTTTCTCGAGTGCAGCGGCTCGCAGTTCTTCGGGCGTCATGTCCTTCTCAGCAGGCTCGGCACTCTCGTCTCCTTCCGTCTTCGGCTGCTCGCCAGATTCCGTTGCGGCCTCGTCGCCTTCACCAGTCGTCGCACTCGCCGTGTCTTCTTCACTCGGCGCACCCTGCGGGTCTTTTGCGTCGAACTTGGCCCATTTCACCTCAATAAACCGGTTATTACACACAGGAATCGGCGAGTGGAACGCCTTCTTGGCCTCGTCTTCAGTCGCGTACTGCACGTACGCGCACTTGTACTGCGGCCGCATCTGGACGTTCACCACGTTGCCGAATTTCGAAAAATGCAGACTCAGCTTGGTCATGTTCACGTACTTGGGGTCCACGTTGCTCACACGCAGCGTCGTCTTGGCTGAGCTCACTGGCGCACCGTCCGCTCCTCCACTCAGCGGCATGCCGTCCTCTCCACGTGGCGGACCACCAGCGGACCGTCCGCCGTAAAACTGTCCGCGTCCACGGCCTCGTCCGCCGTACGGACCACCGTAAGGGTACTGTCCGCGGCCGCCCATCATGAGGTGAGGAGGAGGCATCATACCGGCGTTCTCCGGGTTGAAGCCGTTCGGGTCGAACGGGTCTCCGCCCATTGGGTGGAACCCGCCACGACCTCCCGGGTGAGGGTACCCATGCGGGTGGTGCGGGTGCGGAGCCCCCCACATACCCGGAGGAGGCATACCCCACTCTGGAGGAAAGTTACGGCGGCGTTCCCAGTCCGCAGCTCCACGAGGACCCGGTCCGCCGGCGGACCCACGACCACCGCGTCCACCGTCTCGTCCGCCATCTCGTCCGCCGTCGCGTCCGCCGTAACCTCGGTCTCCGCTACCATGGTCTCCGCTACGGCGTGGGCTGTACGGCCGGTCGTCGTCGCGGCGGCGCTTGCTATAGCGGTCGTCGTCGTCGTTGTCGTCGTCCGAGCCCGTGCGCGAGCGTCTTCGAGAGGGGTCTTCGTGGTGGTGGCGAGGGTGGTTACCCTGGTTATGGTGGTTACTCTCGCCGTCGTGGTGGTGGTCATCGGGCCGCGCGTTGCGGGTCTTACGATACGCTTCGGTCTCGAGCGCCGTGAACAAGCGGCTAACGAACGGCGTGGTCTCTATAGACGCATAACCAAACAAAAGCGTAACCTGCAGTTAGACGCAAGACTAAAGCGGGGAGAGGACAGGATGAAATGAACGACGTACCATCGCCGAGAAACTCTTCGAGCTTGGACACGCAGGTCTCGCGCAAGCCTTCTTTCTTCGGGTCGTTCTGTATCAGCGCGAGCACGTACTTACTGAGCACTTCTGGATCCGCATCGCATCTATAGACCGTAACGACACCGATAGACCGTGTTAGGATTTTAGACTCGATGAAAGGGTGGATGTCGCGGGCGTAATTTCCACTGGAAAAGCACCGCGATTCCAGCGCTTGCAAGCCACTTACACTGGTTCCAGACTCTTCACCAGCCACTCGCGCAGCATTTCCTTGCTTTCCGTGTCCATGGCGCTGGCAATTCGAGCGCGCGCTGGATCCCTTCGTGGTTAGTCTGTCGGTCGCTTCGCTTCGCTTCAGCAACTGCTGCACTGCTGCTGGTTCCCAACACCCCGGGCCCTAATAGTAGCCCCCACGAGAAAAACCTTCGTCGGAACCGCCCGCAAAACGAGGGCAAAACCTCGTTGATGACGCAGAAGGCCGGATCAGATATGAGTCAGACTCAGAATTCCTGCGACGTGTGCGAATCAGAAAACATCATTCGTCGATTGATTGATGGAAGCAGCCAGCTCACCGCATCTAGTGATGAAGCAATGCAAAGCTGCATCGATTGCGTTAGCTCAAATAAACGTGATGATGATGAAATTGAAGTCTATTGAGTTACGACTAGCGAACTCTAACAGCTTGGCTGAGCTTTCTCAGCGAGTACACACATTACATGCACGGGTGGTTTACCAGACCTGTTCCAATCTGCAACTTGCGGACTCCTGCCAGTGGCTGAAGTCTCCGCGTAGCAGATGCTGGAGTTGGCTGTGCTCCGACCGAGTGTTCGGATGCTGGACTTGGATGCTGTCGCGTCGGTCCATGGCCATGTTGGCGACGTGGTCAGCCATTTTGTTGTAGCTTCTGAGATGATGATGCCAAGCCTTGACCCCGATCTGGTCTGCCAACCGTCGAGCGGTAGGATAGAGCGCGATCAGCTTGGTGTTACGTGGCGGGCGATACTGTTGGAGCTGGCCTAGGATAAGCGCGCTGTCGCCAATGACCTCGAGCTGGGTCAACTGCGGCACCGATTCCTGCTACCAGCCTCGATATTCGGCTTGATTGTTTGTTGTGGTGACGTTGTCCATACTGATTGAGGCACTCCAGACGATACGGGCTGTGCTGGCAGTGCGATCCGTAGCGACAATAACGGCACCCGCTCCTCCTGGTCCTGGGTTTCCTCGCGAGCCCCCGTCGAAGAACAGAAGATGGCGGGGCTGCTGGGCAGGTGGCGCCTCTGGTACTGCCCTCTGAGTCTGAGCCGGGTCGTGAAGGCCGAGCAGATCGGCGAGCAGAGCGGGTCCTGGATGGCTGGCGTCTGCGGTCGCAGAAAATTCGTGGTGGAGCTGCCTGGTCGCGTTGCGGATGGCTGCGTGGTGGATTCCTTGGGTTTGCTGTCGCGACCAAGCTCGGTGCTCGTCGTGCGTACCTTGGCGCCACTGCATGATGGTAGTAAACGTGGTGAGGACATGCTGCTGCCAGGCAGACTGAAGGGTAGGGTATACTTCCGTGGTCCCTTGGTGTTGATTGTGATCGAGGCGAGCCAGCGTTGGTAGATCCCAAGCCTTCGTCGGAACTGCCGAGAGCTTCACTCGAAAGACAGCTTGGAGAAACTTGTTCTCCGTGGCGGCGTCTTGGCCAACCCAAGCACCCAATTCCTTCCA
>JAADWY010000527.1:0-22793 GCA_023336355.1 Pythium dissotocum
ACGTCAAACTACGCCGCGACATCGAGAGTGGGCTAGCTGAAAACCCCATTCGAAACGAAGTGTACGCTCTCCCTGTGCCTGTGGATCTCCCTGATGAGTCTCCTAGCGACTGTGAATTTGAAGGCGGGTCTGACGATGAACCCAGCATGTCCGACAACGACGATTCGGAATCCTCCAGCGATGAAAGCGAGTAGAGGTGTAATACAGACAAGGAGGTATTATAGAGTGTGAATCGAATGGGTCTTCATCGCTCATGGAGCTGTTCTTCTTGTGGATCTTTCTGGTCTGACCTCGGAGTCACGATCACAGATTTGTGCATAAAATGAACATTGATCAGATCCCAGATTGATCTGTAAAAGACTCTACCACGGCCTTCGTTCGTTCGTGTAGATGACGACACGTGTTTCGATGATCAAAGCCACGGTATCCAGACCCGCAACCGATCACTTTCACCCCGCGACGTGGGCTCAAGCTACCTTTTGGTATTTCTCCGCATGTACGATCCAGACGACCGTTGGCCAACAGCCTTCTACCATCTCGTAGGTGATCATCCACGCGATGGCCTTCAAGATCTTCGACGGTATATACGGGTGAGTGCGTGCCCAGCATTGAGATGCTTTATCTGTGAGTGTAGCTAACGCTTTCAAATGGTGTCCTAGGCTACAAATCACAGGCACCCATCCCCCTCTCTCACCCACAATATTATGCTTCAGTGCCAATCGCAGCAGCACGGGCAGCAAACTCTCGATTGCCCCGTTGACAGTGAATAATCAGCACTTCGGTCCACGCAAACTCGAGTTGTCGATTCTCCGACTCGTCGGACTCCCCACTGTCGAGCTCGCTGGTGTCCAAGGGCCTACCGGACAGCTCTTCGTCCGAATCCAACGCGTCAAGCTCACATCAAGCTCACAAGGGCGAGGACATGACGAATCTTCACGCGCTCGACGCTGTCGATTTCATGTTTTGCTCACAGCCAACGCTTCTCGGTCGCTAATGTTGCTATCTACAGGATACGTCACGTGGGGGATCTCCGCGGAAGAACCTCGGGCTCCGAAGCAGCTCGTGGTGCCCTATCAATCGCCTTAATAACGTCGAAAACCCAAGCGAAGTGAATGAGCCTAACAACAGATCCGCCCAAACTTCAACGTGCAAGCCTTCAGTTGAATTCTTCTGGTTTGCTTTTAGTGCGTCGGAGTTCGTTCAAGTCCTCTTAAGTGGAAGTGGCGGGCCCGTGATTTGCTGGCTCTGTGTTCAACTCATTT
Organism: Pythium dissotocum; assembly: GCA_023336355.1. Taxonomy (NCBI): domain Eukaryota; phylum Oomycota; class Peronosporomycetes; order Pythiales; family Pythiaceae; genus Pythium; species Pythium dissotocum. The sequence continues at coordinate 1,263 of JAADWY010000527.1, forward strand.
GGCAGCGTGCTTGATGGAGATTGTGAGACCACTGGCCCAACTCAGCCTCACTATGTGATCGGTCTCAGATATCAGCCCATCCTCACGATTCACTGTCAATCAAAGAAGAGACCGTCGAGTCTCGCATTGCGATCACATCCGCTCGTCTGCCTTTCCGTACTGTACGATCTGTCATCGTGTTCATCCATCTCCCGAGGCCCGTCGCGGCTAAACGATGTTAACCGATCCTCAATGAAGGTCCAACTACCCCCAACACACTGGGCCCAAGCGTGTTGTACACCTCCCCTCTCTTCACGCCGGTGATCACCAGTAAAAGCCGGCCCTCTGGGAGTTTCAAGACTACCTTAACAATCTCATACGCCGATAGACCTCCGCCCGCTCACCCACGGCGGCTCGCTTCCTCGGTGCCTAAGCGCAATACCTCGCATACAGCCAGAAGATCCGCGTACGTACGCGTTCGTGTCGTCGCTAACGTGGCCGCTGGACGCACCTACAAACATGGAAGACGTCCCACGTCCGGCAGACAACGCGCGACTGGCTCGGCGCCGCGCCAATGAAGACTCGCGCGGTGTTAACGGAGACCATGAGAGGAAAAAGACAAAGGAGGAGACCGTCGATCGACTGCAGCCCAAGTGCCACCTCTCGGACATCGACCGCCGCCTGCTCATCCAGCGGCTTGGAAAAGGCGAACGGCAGGCGGATTTGGCGCGAGAGTTCGGCGTCTCACGCGCCGCGGTCTCCCATATCAACAAGCACAAACACGAACTGCTCACGCGGTTTGATGTGTTTGCGCGGCCGTCAAACGGACGGTGCGTTCACAGATGTAGCTAGTCTAGCGTCTAGTAGTGGCGGTCGGGCTATACTTCTAGCTATTTACTGGTATTGATGGTGATGCGGTATTTTCCTCGCAGAGCTCTGATTGAAAACTACTCGCGCTCGTCGACTCGTTTCAAGAACCTTCTCGATGTCCCCACTGCTGCTGCGAGCGTTCTCGCGACAAGACTCAAGGACCGACGCACTCAGCCCGACGTGTTTCGAGCGTCAGCCGACCGGCTCATGAACATACTTTTGGAAGAAGTGCTGGTGAGCTTTGGTTCGGCCTCATCGTTTGTCAGCAACTGCGTCGAGCTGCTGACGGTCGAGAGCTCTCTGTTTGCTGTGGCGTTGGGTGAGGAAGGCGAGATCATGCGGACACTCTTCCAAACGATGGAACCAGGCGTGACAACAGGTGAGCGGAGGACCTAGCCCACTTGCTATGTAACGGCATTCACTCAAGAACTAACAAATCGGACCATTTTGGTATGTCGTAGACAGTATCATCACCAACGAGGATTCGCAGACGTTGAAACATATAGATTTGCCTGCCAATCTTCGCGACGGAAGCGTCCTTGTGCTCGTACCAGTTCTTACCGGCGTGGTCTCCGCTCGAACAGCGATTCAGGTGAGGATTTCTTGATGTCCTTCACCATTAGTGAGGTCCTAATCAGGTGAATCGATCGTTTTTGCGTAGGAACTTTTGAGGCGTGGCGTTGACGCTTCCTGGATCTGCATCGTGTGTGTGTTCTGCTTCATCGATGCCGCACTAGAACTGTTCGGCCATTTCCCGAGTACGTACCATTTAATCTCTGATCCCCACGGCTTGGACTTGCTTGTGTTCTGACGAATAAATATGGTAGATGTGAATATCATCACTGCTCGGCACGGCCACCAAGAAGCAGAGGCGACGAGTCGGCGGCGTTTGTTCAGCGCTACCTCGACGCTTTACGTCCGGTCTATTATGTCTTGTAGTAAGCTGCGCCTGGATACAATTAACCTTCAGTTCCATTTGCTTTTGGCCGTGACGACCAGGACAGGGCAGACTTTCACTCCAACGTCCTTCTTGAGCGTCAATTGACTCCCCAGCCTAGTGTAAAACATAGAGTACTGGAAAGGAGGCCAATCCTCAAGCTCGCGTTCCGCACTCTCAATTGATGACGCGAGGTAAGGCTGCTTAAAACCGAACATCACTTTACTAAATGAAGACATAGCGTGTTTTCTTCCGATGATGGCTGTCAAAATCCACGCCCATTGAATCTAGCCACTAGGACTTCACGCTAAAAGCGAAATCGAGCTCGCACGATGCTAAGCGCACGACAGCAGATCGCCCGCGGACCGCCAGCGACGGGCCCTCGGTCGTTGGTCCTTACATGCCCTGGTCCCATTCACACGTGCGAGCCTGTGATCATTTTTGTACTTCACAGACCGACGAAGGCTGTGCTATCTTCAATTCGATGCCTGCCCGTCCTATACTCGGTGGTCGTAACCCATGGCCTCGGCACCATTCGTTCATGACATCACTTGATCTCATATATTCAGATTTTTCGCCTCAAAAAAAAGGGACATGGCTACAAAAATTGACGATCGGATAACGTGGCGAACCGACTTTCGGACAGAATTTTCAAAAGATCGCTGAAATTTTGATCTCACCTTGTTTGGAGAATTCTTCACATACAAAACCCAAGTGATTCATGAATTTGAAACTTCCGAGCTCAAAATTTTTGAGTGGTCTCATCCGTTTCGTGAACCGAAAAAAGCAAAATTATTGCAACAATAATTCATCGCAGCGACTCGAAAAAGGCACAGCCACACACGAACGACGGATCGATTGTTGAGGCCGAAGCCATCGATCATCCATTGCGGAACTCGCCATCAATCCATCAATCAATCAACCAGTCAGTCCAGTTATATGGCTGATCGAGCCTCCAACGTCAGCTCAAACCCCACCGCTCACCGCCCGTCGCTGTTACCGTCCTTTGGATCTGCCTTCGGCTCGCCTCCTTCCACCGAGTTCTCCATGCAACTGCCACGCGCCGAGATGCCTTCACGAGGACCTCTGGACAGAGAGAGCCGCTCGCCGTCCCCTACGACTCCTCCGACGCTTCCCAGTCTCCAGGAGAGTTTGATGCAGCAACGCCACGAGCTGCCAAGCTTCAGTGAGCCCCCGAGTCTCCACACGCCGGTCTCACTTCGCGGAGACCAACTGAGCAGCTCGACGGCGAGTCTCTCGTTGTCTCCAAAGGATGAGCCTGCTGAGCTGCCGCTGAGCCACTCGCCTTCTTCCAGGTCGGAGACTTCGTCCACGTTCTCAAGCTCGTCGCCACGTGATTCGGACGCTGACGGCAAACGCAAACGCCCACGGTTTCTAGGGGATATCGACCGCCGGATCATCATCCAGCGGCTCGAAAATGGAGAGAAGCAGGCGGATCTGGCGCGTGAATTCGGTGTGACGCGAGCTGCGATCTGCCACATCAACAAGAACCGAGAGGAGATCCTCACGCGCTTTGATATCCTGGCCAAGTCGCCGCAGGGACGGTACGATCGCGATACTTTTATTGATGTTGTGGTTGTATCTTTTCACTGATTGAGGTTTGCTTCTGCAGTCAAATGATCGAGAACTACGTGCGCTCGCCCCACTTCTCGACCAGCGTCCGTGAGATCCGCACGCCCAGCGTGTCCGTGCTGCTCACGCGTCTCGGCGATACCACCATGTCGCCTGCGGCCTTCAAGTCCACTGCTGATCGGCTCATGGGGTACGTCCTGTAGAACTAGCTGCCTTGTCCTCTCTTCTGTCAGCTGACAAGGCTGTTATGAATGATAGGATCCTCATCGAGGAGGCTCTCGTGAGCTTTGGCACCAAGCCCATTGGCGTGGAGGACATCATGGGTCTCAGTTACGAAGGCAAGGAGTACGAGCGCCAGCCCATGGCACTGTCAATTGCTGATGAAGGATGTCCGCTGTTTGACTCGTTTGCTGCGATGGAGCCGAACGCCTTCCGTGGGTTTGTCCACGTTATGTCAGGCAGCAACAAGTGCCGACTGGAGCTGCCAGCCAACGCCAGTGAATCCAACGTGTTGGTGCTGCAAGTCGCACTGACGAATGCTGAGACCATGAACGCGATCACCAACACACTCAAAGCAAACGGCGTGGTTCCATCACGCGTTTGCGTCGTGTGTGTGACGGCGACGGCCGACGCGATCACGAGCTTCGCCAGTCGCCACCGAGGAATGTTGACTTCTTCTTCAACCGTGATGCTTCCTATGAGACTGACAGGATCGATGCTTGGATTTGTTAGATGTGAGACTCGTGACGGCGACCATCGACGCAGACGTCGAAGCGCCACGGCTCGGTGGGTTTGCTGAGCGATACGCCAACGCGCTGAGCCATTCGTGCTAGCAACAGCCCACGCAGACACGCGAGGAATTTGTATGAATTTGCTTTGTATTCTTTGATCTACGGATGCCGCGGAAGTAGCGGATACCAACACTACGTAGTGTATTGAAGATCTTCATGTCCACAGGATAGCGACTACTTACTGATTGTTACGTTTAAATTAAAAGGAGCATTGGAACTCTTCGCTGCGTTTCTGGTACTGTATTCTTCTTTGCTTGAAAGTGAACTGTTTTCAAACAATCCATCGGAGACCCGTGACGGTATCAGCTTTGTCGATTGCATCAATGGCCAGACACTGGTCTCACTCTTGGTGACTAGTGATGGTGAGTGAAGGCTCCATAGGTCCATGGCATGCTGAAGCGTATGGAGTCCGACAACGGAGGTTGCGAAGCCACTTCTGGTGTGGACCACCGCCCACGATTATTATAGGTGGTGTGGAGTACCTGGACTCCACGGTGGAGTGCTGAGGCTTAGTCTGGTGTGGCAATGGCGCGTTTCCATGGTACGGCGTCGTCTTGACTCAAGACTCTTGAGCCGACTCTGGAAACACTGGAGACCCAGTTGCTGAACTTCGGAACCAGGTCGCACTGTTAGGTACATCCCACAGTCCGACAATACGTGGAGTGACGAAAGGCGATGGAACGGAGATACAGAAGCTTGTCGAACTGAACTGCATGACGGTGTGCTCCGGTATTCGCGCAACTTTAAAACTACTGGAACGATCCGTACTGTAGAGCACCCCAGACCGTATACCAGACTGTAGGCAGAGGTACCTTCAGAAACAGCTATCATGCTGCTCCGTTGGGAACCTGCCAGCCTGGCCGTGGCAGAGTTGGTAATGCTTGCTTGTCCGTGAGGCTCCAGGAGAGCACTGGATCGTGGACCAAGATTCTTGGTGACCATCCTTTCTTGCGCCTGTCTATGCCAAAAAATCGAATGCCCACGTTTCGAAAAAAAACAGAGCCTGCCTGGCTACACTGCAGACCCCTCCAGCCTGGAGTCCACGCCCTGGAGGGATCTACAGTGTAGCCACTCTGTACAGGTACAGAACTGGACTGGCAGCAGAGCCGATCCCTGTATCCTACCAGTCCGAGATACACTGTCAGTACATGTATATACTGTACAGTCTGAACCAGCAAGCTTAGGTCCAGTTACTATAGTGGGGCCAGGACCAGGAAGCTCCAAATGGGGCTTTGGGGCTCGTTCCCTATTGCATCGGCCTCCCATCCAAGAGGAGTCGATCTTCAGCCAAGTGTTCAATTATTTCGATCAGAGCTCTTCAGTCAAGCTTATTCTTCCATGGCGCTTGTTGTGCCTGTCGATCAAATCTCTACCGTCGCCTCTTGAATGCAGCCTTCGGACTAAGACGAGCACTTGCGTGTACTGCTCTCGTCAGCTCTGTACAGTGTACTGGTACGGTCTACAGTGTGGACCACCATCCACAGAATGGATCCGCTGTCGACCGAGGGAGTTGTACCCTGGCGTGTATAGATTCAGTGAACGGAAGGAAAGGCCAATCCATCTCCTCGGCGGAAGCGTGAAATCGCAACGCCAATGACTCTCGAACTCACTGTGAGCCACAGAGTGAGGATGTGCATGCGCACTTCACACTCTCAAATTGAATGCTTCGATATGGTCCTAAACTGCACTGTCCTGAATTATGCGCTGTTTCTCTGGGACGGGATCGTCTACAGTCGCGTACGCGCCTCCGGCTTTCAGAACTCGTGGGGTCCTCCATGAATGTTACTCCGAGCGACCGTGACGCACGCAATACAAGTAAATGATACTATGAGCATGTGACGTCGACCAGAAGCCCTCAAGCGCGTGGTCTACGACTGACGTTAGACCGCCAGTCCAGCGTAGCTGTAGCATTCAAAGGCTGGCCCATTCGCTGGGCCAACTTGGCACTTGCACACCACTCCATTCACCAGCGCCTGGTTATCCTCCAAAAATAGAACATCGATATGTTTCGAAAAAAAAATCTAGATCTCCAGGGTCTGGACCCTGGCAACTGTGTATCGGACACATAAGAAACATTCCTTGCTGAATCGTTGGACCCGTGGATTCAGCAAAGCGGAGAGCTCACTGTCTGGCTCTCTGCCTAAGCATCCAGTCTGAAAGAAGAGCTCCACTGCTTTCTGGGCTTCAAAATTCTGGGTGGACTCGTGGGCGTTTCAGCGGAGCCGTCCAAGAACTTCCACGAAAAGAAACGGAGGGGTCTTTTTCCTTCAATGGATCATCACCAGTCTATTGAATGCAGAGTCAAGGCTCTCAACAAAACGAAGTGGATCAGAACCGCTGGTGTATCGAGAAAGAGAGGGGGTGAGCTGGCAGAAGAAGCTCTCGGAACAGTGGGATGAAGAGTCAAGCGTGTGTGAACGGCAGAAAGGAAGGAGGCACGTACAGTAGAGGAATCACGCGGACGCGTGAAATCTCGAAGCCAATGACTCTCGCAGTCTCACACAGTGACACTGCGACACTTTCATCCAGCCACAGTCGCACTTCCGAAAAAAAGTACGCAAGGTTTGCATGAAAGACGGAGCTGCTCGTGAGCTAGAGCTGCCGCTGGAAGTTGTGAGGCTAGCTACCATCATTATTCTACTGGTCTTACGCTATCTTTGGCAGTAGCTTGTTCGTCGAGGGCCTCACCTCACTACCAACGGCCATTGTTGCTGCTTTTAGAGACCGTCAAATAGTCAAATGCCATTCATTGCTTGGCTGGCCTTTAGGCGAAAGATGAATAGATCCGGAGCTGTGGGACACCGTGAGCACAAGTCGAAGACGCTTCTTCCGCGACTCGCCACCGGCTAAAAGGCGGTTGTCGCAGCTGCCTGCGCTGGCGTTGAAGGCCTGCACACTAAGCTATTGTCAACTGTGTGTTTGCCTGGCCCTCTATCGATCTTCCTTGCTCACAGCCTCGTCGCTTTCTTTTCCTTCCGTCGTTGCTATTCTTACTGCCGGTGTTAGAATATCGAGATGTTCGACGGTTCAGCTTTAGCCACGATGCCTGGACTCGTGGCTTTGCTTGCTTGCGATCGCAGCCTGAGCCGTAATCTTTGACCACGCAAGAGCCCCACAACCATTGTCTCCATAGAAAGAACGGGCTTGCTGTACAGTAGTTCCGCACCAGCGTCTCAGCGTTCCACGACGGTGTTTCCAATGCCTAAACCTGAAGTCTTCAAGGCTCAAGAAATCAAGATCCCTGTCGAAGTTTAGAGCTCCAAAGCGTGAAGAAACGCACAGACACACACACCAGAAAGGCCGCAACTCCGCAACTCTTTTTCTCCCGCACCAATCCGAAAGGCCGTTTGCGGATGAGTCCTTCATCACCTCTTACGAATGCTACTGTCCACTGCGGATACCTACCGTATCGGAGACCTTCCGTCCGTCCCATCCATCACCTTGAAGCCGAGCTACTCGCTATTATTGGCTGGATGCTCTCAGTCGCTTGGTGAATGCCAGTGCTCCAGCCTATCGGACTCGCGACAGCGGCGAGCCTGATCCAAAGAGTCTCATGACGAGCCAGAGACGTACGTACCGGGCCGCGACAGTCATCATTGGTCACCGATGCCACTGCTCAGCAGACAGTGCAAGGACTGCTTTCCGTCCAGAGATCGGTTGGCCTGGCGTGGGTTTCCTCGCCTTCTATGGGATCTGCTTGGCTCCGTCCGGAAACCGTCGTACTGTAGGTACAGGAGACGAGGGTGTTGCTCCTGATGTGTCATCTCATGGCCCACACTCAGTTTGCTTCTTCTTCCGTCTCTTCTCTTGAGGCGGAGACCTCCCCTCCCTCTGCTCGCATGACTTCATTTTCGTCTTTGGTCGAGACCCGCTGCCTCACTGGGTGATTCTCATCACAAGCCACGTGCGTGAACAAGTGCTTGGAGTGCCGAAACACCCTCTCCATCAAAGGGGATCATTCACACTCGTGAGCACACGCACACACACACGTCAGACCAGATCACCAAGATGCTGGCGCCTCCGTCGCCGACACTGCTCCACCACCACCACCGTTTCATGACCATGAGACCGTCACCACCTAGCGACGCGTACGCCCACCCCAGCGGCAGCTTCCCATCCAGTCGCGTCAAGTCATCATTCGCAGTCACGACGCACGAGCAGGACCGACGAGCAACTCATGACGAAGTTCGCCAGCTCCACACGCCATGGCAGGCCGCGAGGCGGGCAAGACCCAGTCATGAAGGTTACCATCCCTACAGACCACCCCACGGTCTCAAGCGAAGCGAGTCCGACGAGTCAAGGGATCCACACCAGTTTGTAAGGCTACCGACGATCGAGGCTCTTCGCAGTCGTCCAGCAAGGCCAACGCTAACGTCAAGCTCAAGTTTCGACCTCAGTGGTCTTCAGAACCCTTCTCGAGGGTCAGTATCTGCCCTGTTGACTCGTGACGATGACCACGAAGGATCTCCTTTCGACACGGTACGCCAGGAGTTGACACCGATCGTCTCCAGCCCTGAAACTCCTCCTTTGAAGAGAACAACGGTGAGCCCGACGGCCGCCTCAGACGATGGCTTGTCGTCACCAGTGGCTACTGGCACCGAGCCATCCAAGGGCAAGAAACGCCAACGCTACTTGAGGGACGTCGACCGTCGTAGTATCATCCTACGCATTGAAAATGGGGAGAAGCAGGCCTCATTGGCACGTGAGTTTGGCGTCACAAGGGCAGCGATCTGCCATATCAAGAAGAACCGCGACGAGATCATCTCTCGGTACGACTCGCTGCTCAAGTCCGCCCAAGAGATGTACGTTCCTAACTATAGTTTTCATGGCAAGCCTACGCGATGATGTGAGACTGACGATCTCTATGGCTATAATAGGGAACGTGCGGGTGTGACGGTCTCACGATCACCACGCAATGACGAGCCATCGATGGTCCAGGAGCTCTCGAGACAGTCCGTGGCCATGCTGCTGACGTCGCTTCGAGACGCGACCACGCCGCCTCGAAGCTTCCGCCTCGCTGCCAATCGGCTCATCATGATTCTACTGGAAGAGGCCTTGGCTGGTGTCGCGGCCGTGAACTGTGAGGTCGCCATGCCCAATGGTGAGACCGTGCATGGCGTCAAGCCAGATCCTTGCATGTGCTGCATCGCTGTTGGCCAGAAAGGTCTCCCGTTGCTGAGACTGTACCACCAGATCGAACCAACGCGAGCTGTTGGTTGTATCCAGCTCCGTTCCGGTCGCCATGGCTCGTGCACTGAAGTAGAACGCCTGGATCTACCGCGTGACGTGGGTCCGAACTCCTCAGTGCTCCTCTTCTCCAGCATCAGCGCCACAGGGGAGAGCATCTGCACTGCTCTGGAGGCTCTCATCGAGATCGGCGTGTCCGAGGATCGAATCCGCGTCGTGCTGCTCGCGTGTACAAACACCTCCATCGAGCACATTTGCGGCCAGTTCCCAGGTAAGCAAGCCAGCATCCTTCTTTCTAATCCTGAGCTCCTTTCAGTCAGCTCACAATGTTTTTGGTTAGGCGTCCGTGTTCTCGCCAGTGTGATTGAGTCGGCCACACCAGAGCAGTCGCCCAGCGGCACCACGCTCGGCAGCTTCCTGTCTCGCTACAACGACGTGAAAGTCGAGCAAATCGAGACGTCTCCGTCCTCCACTGGACGCCAGTATGATCAGGGTATCATGGCGGCTAGTAGGGATCGAACGAGGTCTCCACGCCACGTCAGTATGGACGTTGGCAACCACCGTGGTGACAGCGTGGCAATGGGTCGTCACGTGTATCCACAGCCGCGTTAATCGGGGTTTACGTCCACCCTTGTTTACCTGGAGTGAATAATGAACCGATCTAAAGTCTTCTAATAAAAGTGTCAACAATTATGACGAAGGAATTGTATGCAGTCTTGTATTAAGAGCAAGTGAGCTCGTCACAAAGAGAGTGACATGTCTTCATGGGCATAACCAGGACAGACCCAAACCGTGGAAGAGTCAACTATGGCCTTCATAAACATCATCCGACGTCGCAACGATCGATGGAGTTGGCACCCACACAATCAACGGGCCGGTGGCCATTGATGTACGCTGTCCAGCACTCATTATCGATCCTCCGCCACCAAGCGCAGTCGTATAGTTCTACTCCATCCACTAGGAAACCATGGTGCTCGGTCCCAACAGCGTGAGCGTCAAGACCTTCGCGGTGTGCGCGTCGTTCCTGTACTTCAAGTTCGTGGTCACGTGCCGTCTCCAGGCCGTGAACACGTTCCTGGCCGGTGGGCGTCCGCCTGAGGACAACAAGCTCGCGGCGATGCTCAAGAAAAAGGGTCCTCACCAGAGCTACGGACTCGTGAACACGGAGGAGAAGGACAAGGCCAAGGACGAGCGAGCGCAGCGCGCGCTTGTGCGCTCGGAGCGCTGGAAGCACATCGTGTCCAATGACACCGAGTCGATCCCACTGGCGCTGTGTGTGTTTGCTGCTGGTCTGCTGATGGAAAGCAACGAGACTGTCCAGGTCGGAGCCATGGCCACGTACACGCTCGCGCGCTTCGTGCACACGTACGTGTACGCCAAGGGCATGCAGCCGCACCGCTCCATCGCGTGGCTGTTCAGCGTCATCGGCATCTCCGTCGCCGCGGGCAACGCGCTCGCTGCTGTTGCGTTCAACTAACCACTTCGTCTCAAAATACACGTCTTTTTTCAATGTGCATGCCGCCTTTCTACCATCAATCATTCATTTTCGTCTTAAAGTACATCAATCACAGCAACTTCATCTAAGGGCAACTCGATCAATCAAAGGGCAAAAAAGGCATTTTGTATTGGCCGGCAAAAAGTCAATCAATCAATCGGACCATTCTGTCGATCACTCAATGAATCAATCGATTCATGGGGCTTTAGAAGTAGGCAGCGGCGATGGCGTTGCCGGCACCGACGAAGATGCAGACCTTGGCGGTGAACCAGGAGATGGCGCGGTGTGGCTGCAGCTGGTGCGCGTACACGTACGAGTGCATGCAGCGCGCGAACGTATAGAGGATCATGGAGCCGGCGAAGACCTTCTCGTTGGCGTTGGCCAAAACGCCGCCGGCAAACACAAAGAACGCGAACGGGATCGACTCGAGGTCGTTCGAGACCATGCGGCGCCAGCGGTGCTCGACGGCGCGGGCCTTGAGCACCTTCTCGTCCTTCTCGTCCGTGTTGAGACCGTAGTTCTGCGTCGGGTTGCCCTTGGCCAGCTTGAGCTTGTTGTCCTCTGGTGGACGACCGCCCGAGCGGAAGGTCTTGCCACCCTGGATCGCAGTGGTCATGAAGAACTTGAAGTAGAGCACGGCGGCGCACGCCACGTACACGCGCACGTTCACAGAGGCGACCATTTTGACTTGGAAGAAGAGAGGGAGACGCTAATAGGAGTGTACACTGGTGGGATAAACTGCAAGTGACTGGAACCGCTAACGGCGGAAGGGGGTCGTGCGTGGCATTGCTGTGGTGTGGCGTGGTCTGGTCTGGGATGGCTGACGGTGAGGCGGCAGGAGCTGGTCCGCTGGCTGCACGGCGAGCAGCTCTCACTCACTCGTGACGGCTGCCGCGGATGGCGTAAGCATGCGCGCTTACTGTCCTTTACGTGATGTTTATAAAGGATATTTTAGAATATGCATTGTCTATACTCGATGTCAGTTGTCACAAACGTGACCTTTTGATGTCATTTTATCTGTTTTGGCCGTCTATTTTGGTTATATGTATTTGAATCAATGAAATCGTCTATTTTCGTAAATAATGTGAACCTCGTTTTGGCGGGAAGTCAAGACGACCATCATTCCGGCGTATCATCACCCCATGAGCAGCTCCATTGCGAACTCCAATTCCAATCGTTCGTCCTTTCCCGCCCATCGAACCCGTCAGCCTCATATACTCTAAGCACACACACACGCCCCACAGACACCACCACCACCAAGACCACCTCTTTCCTTCATGACGTTCACGTGACTCACGCTCGCGACGGCCGGGGCGCCGCCCAAGATCAGCGCGCTCGTCGCTATGGACGCCAAGCGCCGCAAGCTTTACCCGCAGCCGCCCACCACCAACGGCGCCGCTGTTCCAGCAGCTCCAGCGGCTCAAGTGACAACGGCGGCTCCAGCGGCTCCACGGGCGCCTGTGTCGAAGCCACCACCTCAGACACAGCGTATATGCCTTGAGAGCGTGCTGCCGCAACTCGCTGGTATGCTTCCGCAGGCGATGCAGACGATGCAGGCGCTGCAGTCGTCGCCTGGCTTTCCGGTGTTCACGTTCCCTGGCGCAGTGGATATCCTCAACTCCGCGCCTATGAACGCCACGAGTTCCAACAAGGAGAACGAGCCGATCGACTTGGCTGATGATGATGGCGAAGATGAAATCGACGAGTACGATTTCGATGGCGATTACGAGTACCGCTACGAGAAAATGTGTGAGCTGGCGGGCAAGACGGACTGCGACGCCATGCGCCGCAAGATCCAGCGCTTCTTGGCGCGCAAGACCATGACGCAGACGGCGTTCCTGCGCAAGATCGAGTGCAACAGCAACTCGTACCGCATGTTCATGAGCTACAAGGGCAAGGACAAAGGTATCAACAACCAGGTCTACGACGGCGCGTTGGTCTTCTTCGCCAGACTCGAGAAGGAGGAAGGCAAGAGCGTTGGCAACAAGCGCGCGAGCAAAACCAAAGGTGCGGACAAGGACGCTGCTGGCACGGCCAAGGTCTCACGTAAGGACCAGCAGGCTCAGACCCAGGAGTTCCTGGACAAGATCAACGCCGTGCAGCTGCAAGAGCCTGTGTACGTGTTCGACGACTGCGACGATATCCGCAAGAAGATCAACGAGATGATCGAGAGCAAGAAGCTCACGCAGGCCGCACTGCTGCGCGCCATGGACGTCAACTCGAACTCGCTGCGTCGCTTCCTCACGACCAAGGGCAAGCGCGAAGGCTGCTCCAACGGCGTGTACTACAGCGCGTACTGCTTCTTCGAGAAGCGCCGCATCTCTCAGGGCATCACCAAGACCAACAAGCGTCTCAAGAACGAACGTGAGATGCCTACGGGGTACTCTCTTAAGCGTGACCCGACCCACTTCTGGGTGCTCGCTGGTGAACGCTTCTAAGCTCGTACTGTCGTCGTCGTATTTATGCCTGCCCTCGGCAGTCTCTGCATCTATTTGAATATCCGTTTCATGGTTCATTTTGTGTGTGTGTATTTTCATTGACGGGGGTTTTCAATTCGAAATCAAGTCGAGGTCGCCACCGAACGACTCGATCGTGTCCAGGTAAAAGCTGTCGAGCTCCTGGTCAAAGTCCGTGAACTCGTAGTCCTGGACTAGCGTATCAAACTCAGACGATGACGACGCGAGCGGATTGGAGCCCGTCGTCTTCTGAGGCTGATCAAAACTGTAGTCGCTGCTGGCGTGGTGCACCCGCAGCGTGCCCTTGGGCGTTGGCTGGAGACAGCGAGCGTTTGAGAACGCATAGTGCGCTGGCGACGGCGCTATTTTGCCGAAGTACTCGTCCACTGTGTGGGCGGCCGCAGCCGTGGTGCTGACACTGTACGACTTGCCGGTCTTGCTCGGCTGCCTCAGCTCAGTCTCTCCACCCAGCGTTGTTTGTTCGAAGAACTGGCTCAGTCCTTCCTGCTCGATGCTGGTCGTGCGGATCAGCTTGGGCTGCTCAAGATCGTCGCTGTTGTGTGTTCTTGACAGCGAGGACGGCGTTCGGGCTGTGACAATGGGCATCTCGGCAGACTTTGGCGTCGGCAAATCCAGAAACGTATCCACGTATCCGTTGGGCAAGTCGAGTTCTGGTCCCCACATACGCGAGACGTTTGCGCTGTTGAAGTTGGACGGAGTACCGACGCTCGTGTAGCTGTGTGGAGACGATGCGGCGGAGCAGTCGCTGTCCTCGAAGGTCCCAGCGGATGTGTTCGGTCGGCGTGGCGTGCGTCGCTTTGGTTCGCTGTTGAGGTCTGATGCGAAGCAGTTCGATCGCTTCTTCATAAGAGGCTTCATCCACTTTTTGTCCATCTTGAGTGCTGACGAAGCCTGCGCTGGCGACGGCAGGATACCGGCGTCGAGCAGTGAATCACTAAGGTCGTCACGAGTCGTTGGTGTGAGCCGCATGAAGGACGGAGACTCAAGCTCGAAGCAGCCGAGGTCGTTGAAGAACAGCGCGGGATGCATGAGGCTCTGCAAGGGGTCAAAATCGTTAGAATTTACACAATAAATATGGCATTTACATGAGACCACGGCACTCACGAGGCTGTCTTTGTCGACCGTCGTGTTCACTGGCGTGACGTTTGCGGCCGCGTTAGCAGCTGCAGCAGCGGCGGCGTTCTTGCTCTTCGTGCTACGCTTCGAGCGACTGGTCGTGGTCTTCTCGCCTGTGTTTCGACTGGTCTCAGCACGGACACCGGCCTTCACTGTCGGTACGGGACCCACGCTTGCCGTAGCCAAAGTGGCGTCTGTGCCTGCAGGACCACCCGGGGCTCCCATCCGCTTCTTCTTCAGGTTGGCGACCCACTGGTCGCGCATCCAGTTCGCACCGCCTTTCTTGCTGCCGTCCACACCAAGCATCGCATTCTACACCGCATCAAACGACACTAGGTTAGATACAACGAAGTACACCGCTTTAGTATCGAAGGCAAAGCAAACGTACGCTGTGGGCGACGGAAATGGGCGACACGAGCACCGGTGGCTGCACGGTGCCTGTTCGGATGTTAGGCGGGGTCTTCTTAGTAGAGGCAGCGGTAACTGGAGCCGCTGCTGTGAGGTCTGATGCGGTCGCCGTCGTTGCGGAGACTTCCATCGTCGCGACCATTTGAGTTACTAGTGTCGACGTGTGCGGCGTGTGAGCGAGCTTGAAGAAATGACTCGGAACGGCGCTTGCGCTCAGTCAGTCAGTCAGTGAGTGCAGTCAGTCAGGCGCTTAGCGGAGCCCTTGGGACTTGGTGGCCTGTGTGGGATCTTGATGTGCGTCTCTTTTTGCTCTCAGTTTCGCAGCGGCAGTGAAACTGACCGTTGGGCGGGACTGGCGTCTGGTCTGTCCCATGGACGCGTTGCTGGGGCTCGAGGCATCCTGGTCGTTAGTTGCCCTTTGCGATAGACTCACGCAGTGCTACGGAAGCCGGTAAGTGTAGCCATCGACCCGTTACAGGGGGTTTCTATCGGGGCGTTACGTTGGAGCAGTAACGTTGGTTTGGCCCTGCTTGCCGTCTGTGAGAAGGAGCGGTCAGATTGGCCACCGAGTTTAAAGCGACCTTCACTGTGTAGTACTGAGGAGAACGCGACAGTGGCGACGTGGTTGCAAGCCAGTCATACAGCGTGGCGTCGCAACGGAACCAGGCATGCGATCATGTGTGTGGGTTGATGTGGGCGGAGCTGGGGAAGGGGACCGACCACCCAAACCCAATGTCCGTGGCCTTCTCCCAACACAGACAAGGACTACAACGTCATCGCCAATTGATCTCAGTCCTCATAATTGCACTGGCATTTAGAGGCGTTGCTGTGGTGGTAGCTCAGTCCTGACGTATTGTCTGGGCGGCAAGAGCGCGTGAGATCATAAGACTGTGAAGGCAACTTGAAGTTGCGAAGAGCTCACTATCGTTTTGTAGCAATTGATAATTGCATTCATGCCAATTTATGCAATATTGGTGTGGTGCACACCATTTCGGCCTTTCTTCTCTGACGCACCACGGATCTGTCTGGCGATGACCAAAGTCACGCCAGACAGACCGAGAAACACGAGCAATCCTCATTCACGTGTGGACCTCACAGTGCATTCAGTACATGCTTCGCAAGACCATCATGTCGCTCCACTCGCCCGTCGCGTCGTCCTCGCGTCGCGCGATCTCGTACGCCGCCGACTCGGCCTTCCAAGGTCTCACTTCCGAGCAGCGCGAGTTCTTTGAGACCAACGGCTTCCTCCACTTGCGCGGCTTCCTGGAGCACGATGCCTGCGACAAGCTCATGGCCCGCGCCAAGCAGTTCGTCGCGCAGTGTGACGTGAAGGAGCATCGCTCGATCTTCACGACGAACGAGCAGGCCCGCAAGATGAACGATGTGTACTTTCTCGAGTCAGGGGACAAGATCCGGTTCTTTTTCGAAGAGCACGCGTTTGAACAAGACAAGCAGACGCTCAAAGTGCCGCTCGAGTTTGCCGTGAACAAGCTCGGCCACAACATGCACAACTTGGACGACGTGTTCAAGGCCGTGAGCTACGACGAGAAAGTGCAGACGCTGGTCAAGTCGCTCGGGTACGTGCGTCCGTTGGCCGTGCAGTCGATGTACATCTTCAAGCAGCCGTCGATCGGCGGCGAGGTCGGTGCGCACCAGGACGGTACGTTCCTGTACACGGAGCCGCAGTCCGTGACGGGCTTGTGGTGGGCTCTGGAGGACTGCACGCCCGACAATGGCTGTCTGTGGGGCGTCCCAGGCTCCCACAAGGACGGTGTGCGTCAGCGCTTCCAGCGTACGAGTGCTGAGGAGCAGGCCAAGTCCGGTAATTTGCTGGAGACTCTGCCAGAGAAGGCCGAGCCCTTTGATCTCACGGGCGCCGTGCCGATTGAGACCAAGAAGGGCGACCTCGTGCTGCTCCACAATGCGTTCGTCCACTACTCAAACGCCAACCGCTCGCCAAAGTCGCGCCACGCGTACACGCTCCACGTGGTCGAGAGCCACAACGTCAAGTACCCGACCGAGAACTGGCTCCAGAACACCGACTTCAAGCCCTTTGAGCCCATGTACGAGCTCTAGAAGAGCCCCATAACCCATACTGGCCGTAGTGTCCATAGGGATGTATCACATAATACAGGATATGCGCTTGAAAACCTCTCCTATGTCATATTTTTGACTTCAGATTCCATTTTTTGGGTTATAATCCTAAATATTAGTAACTAATGGAGCCAGAACCTCAAAATTCACAATCAAACCATGTAACCGGGATACGATCAGGGGTACGTTGTACCCCCATGACCAAAATCAAGAAACAACACCACGGACACGTCGAGCTTCGTCCAGGGATCAGGGGATCTCGTCACCTTGCGCGAGTATTTGCCGGCGTTAGACGGCAGCGATGGGCAACGAGGCGAGCCGAGCCACTGTCGACGGGCTCTCGCCGCGTGGGTACGTGCCGGGCTCGACGCCAACGGGTCTGTCGTCGCCACGCACGCCGTCGTCTTCCAACGGATCCGTGCGACGCGCCAAGAGCTTTAACAACGGCAATGCGCCCACTACAGACCTTCCAGGCCACGGCAGCAGCAACCAGGCGATGGACAAGACCATCCAGCGCATGGACAAGACGATCCGCAAGCGCGTACGCGGCGGCATCACGTACAACATGAAGATCATCCTCCGAGGCGACAAAGGCACGGGCAAGACCGCGCTTTTCCACCGTCTGAAAGGGCTGCCGATCCCCACGAGCCACGAGCCGACGCCGCAGCTTCAGAGCGCGACGATCAACTGGAGTTTCCGTGCGAATTCCGAAGAAAGCGTCAAGTGCGACGTCTGGGACGTCGTCGACAAGGGGTTTACTGTCGGCGGGGACGCGTCTGGAACCGCCAATTCAAATGGGGATTCCGCGGTGAATACGAATCCGTTTGAAGCCGGAGGAGGCGCACAGACCAGCGGAGCGCACATGGTCGCGACCGTGGACGCCACGACCGTGGATGTGTACCATGAGACCCACGGTGTGGTATTTCTGCTGGACGTGACCAAGCCGCATACACTGGAGTACGTACGTCAGCATTTGGACCAAGTTCCGGTGCATATTCCGACGCTTGTTTTGGGCAATTTCCGAGACTGTGGCGCGCAGCGGAAGATCTTCAAGGAGGATATCCAGGAATTGCTGTACGGAGGCGGCAGCACGTCGAGTCGCACGCTTCGCAGGCCGTCGGAGCTGCTGTATTTCGAGTGTTCGCTGTTGAATTGCTACGGTTTGAAGGCTCTGCACCAGTACTTCGGTATCCCGTTCTTGCAACTCAAGCAGCAGACTATCAGGCAGCAGTTACGCATTGTGGAAGGCGAGTTCGCGCACCTGAAGCACGATCTCCAGGCCAAGATCGCAGAGCAGCGGTACGCCGAGTACCTGGCCCATATCAAGACTACGGGCTCCGATATCCGCACGGGACGACGCGTGTCTGGCGGCACAGGAGGTTCGACAGTGAGTGACGTGGTGACGGCGACGGTGGTAGAGGACGAGTCGCCGAAGGCGGTTGTGAGGCTGGACCGAACGCAGAGCAGCAGCAGTGACATCGTGGTGGGTACGGGCGTGAGTGCGACCGAGACTGAGTCGCCTGCGAGTGAGATGCCGGAGCTACCGATGCCTGCGATCGCTGTGTCCAGACAAGTCGACCTGGACGACCTGCCGGAGCGGGCGACTGCGCTGGCACTGCAGGCAGGCAACGCGTTGAAGATCGACTACACGGAAGCGGAGCAGCGGAAGGCAGGCAAGCCACAAGTTGAGAAGGGGATTGGCTCGGAGAGCAATACGGTGAGTCCGAGTACACGACCAGCAGACGAAGAGAAGCCAAGCGAGCTAGTGGCGCCGTCGAAGTCAAAGTCGAAGGCGAAGGCTGAGAAGGCACCGCCGTCCGATAGCAAGAAGGCGTCTGCACCTGCAAAAGCGGAGGAAACGGTGATGAACTTGGAGGATTTCCAAGTACCCAAGGCCCGGTACAACGAACTGGACGACTTCTACTCGGATGAGAACAGTGACGAAGACGTCGGTGATGATGACGAAGACGTGGTCGTGGGTCCGGGTGGTCGTCGCTTGGTGAGTTCAGCGAGTGCCAAGTATTCGCACAAGCAACTGTTCCTGGAGTCCGACGACTCGGATTTGGACACAGATATCGGAGCCCGTCGCGCCCGCGGCACCACGAAGAAGGACGCAGCACCACCAACGCAGCCGCAGAGATCTCCTCGTCGTCAGAATGTCACGAAGCCTACAGCTGACGAACCGAAGGCTGTAGCTCCGACGCCACCGGCTCCAACTCCACCTTCTCCTACGCGCGTATCGCCTCCGCCTGCGCCGTCGCCGCGTGCACCAGTTTCTCCTCAAGGAAGAATGTCGCCTCAGCACTCGCCTCGACGCCGTGTGAAGGAGCCTACAGTGGCGGCAAGTGTCGAAGAGCCCTCAGTCGCTGAAGAAGCTGTCGCTGTCGTGCCGGAGACTCAAAACGAGCCTGCAGAGCCAACAGTCGATACTGATCACGCTTCTGAGACAGAGAAGGCAGGAGCGGCCGAAGAATCTCACACACCGGAACATGCGAATATCAAGCAAAATGATGATCGAGAAGATACTCGAGTCGAAGAGGATGAAGCGCCTGACCACGCGCAGACTCCTGAGACGGTTGATGAGACGAATGAGGCGGTGGGACCGACACAAGTTGAAGAAAGTGTCGGCCGAGAAGAAGCTCTTGTTCCTGAAGTTGACGAGGCCGATGAAGGTGACGCGCTTGATGCGCTCGTGGAGACCAAGGCGGTGGAAGGCTTCAAGCCCACGGATATCGTGGACGATGATGAACTCATGGTCGCTGGGGAAATGGATTCGTTCTTCGCTGACGGTGATGAAGAAAAAGAAGAAAAGGTGACAACTGTGAATGCCGAGGTCTCTTCCGAAAAATGTGTCGAGGACGAAGACACTTCGCCAGTCGACGTCGTTGATGACGAAGAAGCAAAGGAGAAGATCGTCTCCCCTTCACCTGGACTCAGTGACACGACTGCGCCAACTTCATCTGTGGCGAATACAAATTCCCGTCCTGCTATCGTTGACACTGACAGCGACTCCGACTCGAGAGACGTCGTTGCTTCCTCACCACATGCAAGCGTCGTGACCCAACTCAAGCAGCAACACCAGCCAATCGCACTCGATCTCAGTGACGATGATTCCGACAATGAACCCTCTCTAGCTACGCCTGCAGCCCCGACGAATCCTGCTAATGCATCGACTGTCCGCGCGCGAAAGGTGGAAATGCTCATGAGCGATGTTGAGGACAGCGATGCCCCTTCCCCAGCGGTCCAGAAACCACCGTCAGAGTTCGCTCCTATCCAGCGGATTCGTGAATCTGACGACGCTTCATCGTTTCCGTCTCCTCCGTTCGCACCAATGGCGGCGAGCAAGTCGGGTAACCTGCTCGAAGACTTCCTGAACGACAGTGGTAGTGACTCTGACACACCCAGCCGACCGCCACTTCCATCGAAGCGTTTCGGGACCAGCGTCGTTAACCGAGACGACGATGATGATGAGGAAGAAGACGAAGACGATGGCCGTTTCGCTGCTTACGATGCCAAGAAGAGCAAGCAGCGAACGAGCAAAGCGCTTCGCAAGCAGCAACGAGAAGAGATCGCGACGATGTCTGCATCGACGTCGCGGACGTCGTCGTTCTCGAACGCGAGCGAGAGCAACAGTCGCGTTGGAACCTTTGTGAACCAGGACGTCCTAGCAGCAATTCGTGCGGCAGAACAAGACGCGCTTCGTATGCTCGAGGCCTCGACTACAGTGTCAAAGACAGCGAAAACTGTGGTGACAAGTGGAGATCATGACGACGAAGAAGCCACGAAGAAGAAGAAGAAGTCGAGCTCACGCCACAAGAGCTCGCGCGGTGAAGACGATGATGAGAAAGTCAAGAAACCGAAGAAGAAGAAGGACCGAGAGGCCTCATCTTCATCCAAGACCAAGTCCAAGCGAAGAGAAATGATCTTGACGGAAGAAGACGAGTAAGTGAGCGAACGTGGGTTGGCAGAAGCAAAGGGCAAACGCAGTAAGTGCTGTACAAGTTTTGGATTTAATGGATTTTGTCAAGAACGGTTTACTTTGAGCACACAGAGACAAGCGCGTTGACGGCACCGATGATGATAGCAACAACGCTGATAACCCACGAAAACGAACGATGCGGCTGGATGCCCTTGGCGTACATGATCGTGTGCAGGAAGCGAGCGACCGTGAAGAGGATCATCGCAACGACCTGGACAGTTTCCTGGCTTCCAACCACGAGTCCAGCGCCGAACACGAGCATGCCGAGCGGGATGGACTCGACGTCATTCGCGATGATGCGCTTCCATCGCTGGTCCTTGATAAGCGCAGCCGTGAGTTTCTCCTTGGCTTCCACGTCGAGAACCTTCTCCTCTGGGGCGACGTCGATCATGAGACCGTAGGTCTGCGGAGGACCTTCACGCTTGCTCATCTCGGCGAGGATCCTATCCTCAGGTGGACGACCGCCAGCGGCAAACGTGTTGACAGCCTGGAGGCGAGCGGTCACGACGAACTTGAAGTAGAGCACGACGACGCACACGGCGAAGGTCTTGGCGCTGATACTGGTGGCCTCGATCATGGTACTGTGGTGGGGGGGGGGGGGGGGG
>JAADWY010000528.1:0-22769 GCA_023336355.1 Pythium dissotocum
ACCTCTCAATTCCATCCGACTCGACCGATTTGATTGGCTAAAATCATTGTATGGGTGAAGAAAACCTCACAAATCATTCGTTTAAAAAACCTCACAAAAACGTCAATTTAGGTTGGTCAGATCATTTCGTCCGAATCTGTAGTGCATCAGTTCATGCATAGACAATCCATCTCACCGGAAATTTCTTATTCCAGTGGAAGAGACAGGCCCATGTCAGTGGCGTGTGCCTTCGGCCAATGAAAGTGTAGCCATCCACAGAGATACTGGACGCCGGCAGTCCAATTGGCTCGTGGCACGCGTTGAGGTTTGTCCAGACGTAGCTCATCTTGTCTCGGGTGGTGTCTGGGAGCAGACGTGCCGACGCTGTGTGATCACCAAGTCCACAGGGCTGGTGAGTCACTGAGGTCAGTGACTTATCAGCGCACTATTCTGGCAAGGCGACGACTTGTCACCTTCAACATGCACGCGTGCTCGGTGTGTGCCGTACAGTATCCAGGGATGCTTCCACATGCCAACTGAACCATGCAAGTGCATGGTTCAGTCGGTTACTACTGTCCAGTGAATGAAACGTGCAAGCATCCCGCTACGATACAGTGCATCTGCACTGCACTGGACTGCATCTCAATGCTCTGATCCGCAATTGTATCGGCGCGCGGGCTGATCGTGAGTGAGCTACACTTGGTTAGTCTACCCCATGGGCATCGTCCTGATACTGGGACTGGAAATTCCAACGGAATGGGCCCTTGCGTCCAGTTGCCGCTGCTGCGCGACCTTTCCAGGAACATGCTACAAGCCTTGTTTGTTGCGGCTCTGCTTGTGCGCATGGACTGCTTGTGGAGCTCTGCATAAACATCGAGGCCTGTCACTGCCTTAACGATGCCGCAAATGACCTGTACGCACGTTGGAGAGAGCCACGCCAAGAGCAATTGGTCACGCTCGTCACATTCCCAACCACAGTGTTGTGTTTCCCTGGGCGGAGCATTCTGCCCAAGACTCGATCCCTTCGTGATTGAGGGCCCTCGATTAGTATAAGAGCTGAACCTTTTCAGCGCGATTCGCAGAGTCGCCTGGGCGTTGAGCAACTGCCAACCCACCGCATCTCCCTTTGATTCAGCTGGCTGCAGTACGATACCGGTGGTCCAGGAACAATGGAGAGTAGGATCGCGAGAGTTGTATCGTGGTAGTCGCGTGGCTCGCCCAGGTGACGATTCATCACGTGACGAGGGCCTAAGCGTGGGCCACGTGACGCGGGCCGACAGTGGGCCACGCGTTCAGCAAGTACAGATAGAGCTGTGGGCAGCCGAGAGCTCGGAAGCTGGAGAACTCCATTCAATTGTTCGATGGTTTTAGCTTTGCCTTTCCTGAACGGGCAGTCTCAACTTCGGCTATTCGATGTGCAACGCGTGCCTGCACAGCATGCTGCATACTGGTACATAGCCGCGTCCTCGTGACCTGCCTCGTCGATGCCCGAAATCTGTTTCTTACTCCTGCCTCTTAGTCGAGTGGCAGAGACAGGGCTATCTACTATAGACGCGCGTGCCTTTGGCCAATCAGATTGCTGTCTCCCTGGATAGTTGTTAACGCCAGCAGTCCAATTGGCTCGTGGCACGCGCCCGTGCTGTTGCAAGCGCAGGCCATTCTACCTTTGACTGGACTAGGCTCGTCCGCCTCCAGGTGGACTGTGGACAGCAGAGCTGCTGTCTGTACAGTGTTTTACTGAACCTCATTTAATCGCCTTCAAGTTGCCACCTGCATCTTGCCGACCCTCCCTCCCTCATCCGCTCACGGCATCACATGGGTGTTTGTACAGTCCAATAGATATTACCGGTTCTCGCGCTGACCACACCCCGTCGTTTCGATGGGTCTACAGTTTTAAGAAGGCTCTAAACGAAGCTGCGTCGCCCTAGTCTGGGAGATGATTGCAAGCCCGCAATCTGCATTTTACGGTCCCGAGGCCCCCAGCTGAGTCCGACGCGCCTCAGGACGATCCGATGAGATCATCAGTCATCGTCTTCATCGATCGGACGGTTGGAGCCTCTTCCACGAGCCACCATCCATTCAACGACTCAAGCGACTCAAGCCGAGCGAAGAGGTCTATCTTCTGAGCTCGTCATTCCGGAATCTCTTTCCTTCCTTCCAAGCGACTTGCATCGACACGAACGGAACCGAACGAACCATGGAGAGTCCTCAGGTCGAGATCGACTCCAAGGTCAAGATGGACGCGTACACTGGCTACAAGTCGCCTGCGACGCCGGGAAAGACGCTGGAAGACGGCGCGCTGCGGCCGGCGCGCGGCTCCGTGTCGCTGTACACATGGAAGAACATGGGCATGCTCGCCCATGAGGCCGGTGGCGGCTTAGTGTACGGCTCCACGGGCGGCTTGATCTACGCCGTGCTCAACAACTACCTGCACATGTCCGCCATGCTCGTGGCCACGGCGACGGCGCTTGTGGTGTTCCCGCGTAGTCTGCGCGTGTTCATCTGCATGCTGTCGGACACGACGCCGATCTTCGGCTACCGCCGCCGCCCGTATATGGTGCTGGGCTGGCTCATGACGGGCATCTCGTGTCTGCTCATGGCCGTGCTGCCTTTGGGGAACCCGTACTACGGCGACCAGTCGATCGCGAACAAGGATCCTGCCAAGTTGACCAGCGACCAGCTCGCGACGATTGATTTCGAGGCGCCAGACCGCGGCGTGAAGCTCATCGTGCTCTTGCTGATCGCCAACCTGGGCGCGACGTTCGGCTACAGCGCCTACAGCGGTCTGCTGGTGGACATCTCGCAGCAGGAGCCAGCGGAGACGCGTGGCACGGCCATGGGCGACGGCATGATCTGGAACTCGTCCATGTCCATGTTCGCGGCCTTCTTCACGGGCCTCGCGCTCAACAGCGTTCCGTACGGCGGCACGTTCTCGTGGACGCTGGGCTTCAACGGCGTCATGGGTATCTGCGCGGGCATGTCGTTTATCGTGCTGCCGTTCACGTGGTTCTGCATCCAGGAAGACAAGTTCGTGACGCCGTCGTCGCGCTCCGTGTTCACGTTCCTGTACGAGCTCATGCAGAAGCCCGTGGTCTACCGCTTCATCACGTTCCGCTTGTTCTACAACATCTTTGCTTTGTACTCGGTCACGGCCGACAAGGCCATCCAGAGCACGTGGGCGAAGGTCGAGCCCGTCAACAACGGCGTCGCGACCATGCTCTCGCAGGTCTTCGCGGTCGTTGGCACGTGGCTCATCAAGAAGTACGGTCTCGGCTGGAACTGGCGCCACATCATCATCGTCGCGCAGGCGCTGATCGTCGTGCTCGACCTCTTCCCGACCTTCCTCACGATCTGGGACGTCGTGCGCAATCAGTGGTTCTGGCTCGGTCTACCGCTGCTCGAGAACATCCCGTACGCCGCCACGCGTTACGTCGGTGCGCTCTTCATGTTCGAGATGGAGACCGAGGGCTTCGACGCTACTCTGTTCGGCCTCGCTGTCACGGCGCAGCAGGTCGCCACACCGTTCGGCACCGTGCTGTCCAAGAACATCAACAGCTACTTCGACATTGAGCGTGCCGACATTCAGCGCGACGACTACCACGTGCGCTCGGAGGCCACCATCGCCTACGTGATCGCCTACGCCATCAACATCGCGGCCATCATCTTTGTTTACCTCCTACCGAAGCAGAAGCAGCAGCTCCACGAGCTGGAGCGCCAGACCGGCAAGAGCAAGGTCTGGGGTGCCGCCGGTCTCGGCATGGTCGGCTTCGCGCTTGCCTGGTCGCTCATGACCAACATCCTTAGCCTCTTTGACTCCACCAAGTGTCTGCGCATCGCCGGCGGCACTGGCTGCAAGTAAACGTGCACGTTCGCATACACGGAGAGGTGGCGGGGCAACACCG
Organism: Pythium dissotocum; assembly: GCA_023336355.1. Taxonomy (NCBI): domain Eukaryota; phylum Oomycota; class Peronosporomycetes; order Pythiales; family Pythiaceae; genus Pythium; species Pythium dissotocum. Next base: position 3,882 of record JAADWY010000528.1, read on the forward strand.
ACAGGAAACACACGAGTTCTGTATACAAAGATGCATGTTTTAGATTCCAATTACTGTGCTCTCACTACTTTGTATTCTACTCCTCAGGTACGCACTGCGAGTACCACTGATTGAAGTACGTGCATGTACTGCCGCTGGTGCAGGCCTCCAGACCTGAGAAGCCTTCACCACCACACTGCGCCCAGAACGAGACGTGTCCTGGTTCATGGCGCGGCACGCACTGCAAGTAGTAGTCGTTGATGGTGTCGCACTGGTAACCAGCCGCACACTCGAGCCCAGCCTTCGACTGATCGAAGTCCATGCCACCGCACTGTTGCCAGGCGCCTATCAAGGCAGGCGGAGGTGTAGTTGTGGTCGGCTCTTCCGTTGGAACCGCAGGGGTGTCCTGTGTAAGGTCTGGCGTTGAATCAACCGGAGTCACCACTGGAGTGTCGGTTGTCGGTTCTGGACTGACTGGCGTAGGTCCGGTCGTTGGCTCTACAGTCGTCGCTGGTTCTTCGGTTGTTGGCGCGTCAGTTGCAGGCTCTTCAGTCGTTGGTGGTGGTGTCTCTGTCACTGGAGGCTCTGATGTGCCAGGCTCAGCAGTTGTCGGAGAAGGAGCATCAGTGGATGATGGACCAGGAGTCAGCGTCGCATCCGGCTCTTGAGAAGATGCAGGCGGCGGAGTATCAGAGGCTGGCTCGTCGGGGCACGGGCTGGTTGGCACTGGCTCCTCGGGACATGGAGTCGTCGACACCGGGTCATCCGTGCAAGGACTAGTTGGTTCAGGCTCATCCGGACATGGCGTCGTGGGCTCTGGTGTTTGTTGGCTTGACTGGATGATCGCCACCGAAGTGTCTGGGATACACTGTGAGTATCCTTCCCTGACATCGTAGCACGTCCAGTCCTTCACGCACTCCGTCGTACCGTCGTAGTCTTCCCCACCGCACTGGCCGAACGGGCCAACCACAGTCCCCCAGTCCGGATCGTAGTCATCCGCATTGGAGAAGTCGGTGCCATCACTGCCGCTGCTTTCGGATTTAGACGACGCGCAGTCGATATCCTCCGGACGACGAGGCGGGGAGTCCACTGCCGAGGCGATCGTAGACGCAGCGTCACCGGGTCCTTCTTCGACTAGTCCGGTCGCCGCTGCCACACAGACGGAGGCGAATACCAGAGTAGAGGCGATGCGCACCATGACGCTGTTGTTGTTGTTGCTGTTGGTTGTGGTGGTCGTAGATTAGAGGATGATCCGATATGAGCTTCGGACCCAAGAGCCAATCTTCACGAATTGAGGAGACTGACGTTGGTCTCATTTTAGGAGCCCTCTTCTCCGTCGCTATCATTCGTATTTAGCTGCGAGGGTATCCATCTCACTCTGCAGATCTTAGTAGGCTGCTAGATCCGTCCATGCGATGAGTGCACGCGTCACCCACTTCCTAATTATGGTGCAGCGTGACGACGCTGTTCTCGGCGGGGCATTTTCCTGTGAACGTTCCGACTGTCGGATGAGATCCAAGCCACCATCATTCTCCATTTTCGACATGGCTACACATTACCCCGTCAGAGTGACAGATTCGACATGGCTACATTTCACCCCATCCGAGTGACATCCGTCCTAAACGACAACTACTGTTGGTCACTCAAATAAAAGCCCTCTCGAGCATAGAGTCTCGTGTGATCCATAGAGACCATCACTCTGTGAGGTGGTAATGCACCTCGTTTCTGAGGTTGTGGTCCCTTCCTCGTTCCGGAACTTCCTTCTTGAGGAGCTACATACACACGTACATGCGGCCGTGATCAACACGAGTTGGTGAGCGTCAAGACCTTCCTAGAAGACTCCTACAGAACAGAGCAGAATGGCGGACGGCGGCAAGGCTCGAGAGGTCAAGGTGGTGCTACTGGGCGACACGGGCGTGGGCAAGTCCTCCCTCGTGCTGCGCTTCGTGACCAACAACTTCCGGCCGTACTCGGAGTCCACCATCGGCGCGTCCTTCATGTCCAAGATGATCGTGGTCAACGACACGCCCATCAAGTACCAGATCTGGGATACCGCCGGCCAGGAGAAGGTACGATGCTTATTCTCTCTTCTACATGTCAAGTCCTAGTGTTTGGTGTGTTCTAACAGTGGCGTTGCGGTGGTGTGTATCGTGGTCTCCTCTCCCCAGTATCACAGTCTCGCGCCGATGTACTACCGCGGCGCGGCGGCGGCCATCGTCGTCTACGATATCACGCGCAAGGTTCGTTCATTGTCGTTCTCTATCGTTTATAGTATTCATTTTCTAATGTTTCCTGTGTGTTTTTGTTGTCGAGTAGCAATCGCTGCAGACGCTGAAGAACTGGGTGAAGGAGCTGAAGCAGCTCGGTCCGGACAACATTGTGATCGCCATCGCGGGCAACAAGAGCGACCTGGAGGAGAAGCGCGAGGTGCCGGCGTCGCAGGCAAGAGCGTACGCCGAGGAGATCGGCGCCCTGTTTATCGAGACCAGTGCGAAGGAGGACACGAACGTCTCGGACCTGTTCATCCAGATCAGCCAGGCGCTGCCCACGGCGTTCACCGAGAGCAACGCGCTGCCGGAGATCGTGGACCCGTACGGTGGCGGCAAGAAGAAGGGCGGCTGCTGCTAGACGTCGACGCTGCACTCACCCACTGTCCGCGTCTCCATCACCCTCCTTCTCCTGCTTCTTTCCTACACTTTCCCCCATTTTCCATCGCGTGCTGTAAAGACATTCACGAAGCAAAAACCACACAAACAAAAACAAACAATACAAGAACTGCTAGTCGCACGGTGTTGTGGTCTGTTCTCTATTGTTCGGATGCGGTCACCAGTCGCGCAGCTGCCGCTTGATGTCGCGCTCGTCGTCGCGCTTGCGGTTGTCCGCCTTGTTCTTCTTGTAACACTGCGCCATGATCACTTTGATCCAGCCGGTGTTGCCCACCTCCACGCGGACAGGCAGCTACTCACAGAAAACCCCCGTTCAATAACGATCTTCCAACAACCACCAGTCCAGGACATACGCACCAGTTGAGCCGTGGGGTCCTGCAGGAACGCCTGCATCTTCTTGAGCTCGGCCTTGTGGGCCAGCAGCTTGCGCTCGCGCATGGGCTCGGGCCGCCCGATGAGTCCGTTGCGCCACACGGGGATGTACATCTGATGCAGGAACAACTCGTTCTTGAAGAACTCTCCAAACGCAGCCGACAGATCTGCGTTCCGTGCACGCAGCGACTTGACTTCCGATGGCTTGAGCTCAATGCCCAGGCTCCACTCCTTCTCCACTTCGACACCCTTGCTCTGGAATTTGTGGTTGCGCACGAGTGGCTTCACTGGGTAGTCGCGCAAGCCCCGCACAAGCTGCAGCCATGGCGAGGAGGAAGATAGAAGCGTGTTGGATGGATTTCCATTCGCATATGAAGGCGCCAGCGCTCGTGCGCGTTGGCAGCGACGCGCACAGCGAGACGCTCGATGCAGCAGCGCTTCCATCTTGGCTCTTGGATTCCAGAAGCTGGATGCAGCGCCCGCTCGAGTGACGTGTCAGTCAAACAACTCGTAAATTGGATATTTACGTTTTTACCCACTCTGATTGGAGGAAATAATCTGTAAATACGTTTTGGTGAACGATTGGTGTGGGTCTGAAGCGACGCGACGAGAAAATGAGCTCTTCATCATCGAGTGCTCACTTTGAGAATCGCAGTGCGCCGCGAGTGATAATGAATTAGTGATGTCATGCGAATGCCCAGTGATCGCCAATAACTCTAGAATTACACTGACTCTTTGAATGAGGATAGTATCCATGTTGAGGGCTCGCAAATACAAACGATTAGCTAGGAATGGATAGAAAGAGATACTACTAGTAGTAGGAAGCAGTTTGAAAATGGTATTGATATGGTACAGTCTCTCCATAGACATCGCTGCCTATGGCCTGAGCTACTGGCTGATGGAGAGGTCTCTCCTGTCGTCTAAATACTTAGTGTTAGCTTGTGGTTGGCTTGATGTTCCATGCGCACGATGACAGTCCGACTGCAAACGCCTGTACTGGCGCCAGCGGATAGCGGAAGTCGAGCGCGAACTTGGACTTGGAGAACTTGCCGAACTGCATCACGATGCGGCTGTTGCCGTTCGGGTCCGCTGGCCCAGTCGAGTCCGAGCGACTCGCACTGTTGCCGATTACTGGCTCGTCTTCGACCGTGAGCATGAAGTTCTTGGCGGATGCCTCGCGGATGCGGCCGCCATGGAACTTGAGCATGAGACTGTTGACCTCTGGGCACCACACGGGCAGCTTACTGCCGATCTTGATGCGGTCCGAGGTCGGCACGTCGAACGAGAATTTGTGCTGGCGGTTGTGTGGCGACGGCGACGTCACGAGCTCGCGCTTTGGGGCCCCACGCGGCGTGCCACCCGACGGGGTGATCGCACGGCTCACGCGAGGGCACCAGACGACACGCGAGCGGCGGTCCTCCATCACTGCAGGGATCACGACCGAGAAGCAGCGCATCTCCGAGCCGACCACGCCCGCGGCCTTGGTGTAGTGGGAAATGTCGGCCAGCAACTGGCGATCGGCGCCGTCCTGAGTTGCTGTCGCATCCTCTGCCGTGTTGCAGCACGAGAACGTGCTGAAGCTCATATCGCAGCCTTCGCAGCCGCAGTTGTAGAGCTTGAAGTTGTTGTCCGACGCCTTGCGCAGCACCGCGCAGTAGTGGCCCGTTGGCTCCTCTCCCTCCGTGTCCGGGAAGTGCTCGTACTGCGAGATGTAGAACGTGCCGCCGACCTGCTTGGCGCTGAGCAGGAATTGGTCGTTGTTCCAGTACATCTTGTACTGGGTCTTGTTCGTGCGCTCGACCGTCGAGTAGGTCCACGACTTGGACTGCGTGGGGCTCAGACACTCTTCAGCGATGTACTCGCGCGCGTGGCCACTCTCCAGCATGTCCATGTCCTGGAACTGCTCCTTGCGGATCGACGTACCCCAGGTCTCAGACGTTGGTGAGCCTGCTTCGGTCTTGCTCTCTGCCGTCGCCAGTCTGTCGGTGATCATCTTCGTCGCCTTCTCAAGAAACGTGAACGGACTGCCGGTCTCCATGGCGCCAGGAGCGGCAGCGGTCGCAGAGCCAGCAGCATTCTTGGAGAAGTCGGTCGTGATCTGGAGGTTATTGCGACGCAGTGTGTCCGCCATGGTGACGAGTCTGGTTCTCTTCTAACGCTGACGCGCTTGGGGGACTCTTGTCCGGTAGTAGGAGTGCTTGTGGAAGTGCGGTTTCCTCTTTCTTCGCTGGTTTGAATTCGAAGTGAGAGCTGGGAAGACTGGACGCGGGTGGTCGTGTCTAGTCCTGTTGCTCTCGCTGGTTCGGTTCTGGTTCGACTTGACTGTGAGCTGTGAGCCCAGCCAGCAGCACCTCGCCGTACTGACCCCCTTGACCCCATTTAAACTGCAAGGGTATTTGTCTCAAGCACCCTTCAACCGAGAGACTTCCCCGATGACTTATCCGACACAGCAGCAGCCAAGAGTCTGAGCTGACGCCCCCAGGAATACGTGCGCGTGGATCTGATCTGCTCGCGGCTAGTTGCTCTCATGGACGCGTGCCTTCTATTTTCACACGCATAAGACTCGAAGCAAGCCGTGTCAAACCCCAACAGCCAAAAGCACTTTTTGAAAGTGTATCCACTTTGACGACCTTTCGTGTCCCCTCGTCAAAAACCGCTCTAAATCGATATCACTTCCAGAATCCAGATCTGGATTCTGGACAAAATGTACTCATATCGAGAGTATCATAACAAGGTAGTAGGTCCACTATAATTACCAGAACATGGTGCAGTCCTGAGCAATTGCCGTTGTTGGTCAAGAAGACCCACTTTTCCTCATGTCAACATGAGCAATGGTGCACAGGCGGCGGCGGCAGGAAAGCGCGCGCGCGCGGCGCCGACTTCCGCGCCACATGCCGCGCTGACGCGTGATTCGACCGCTCCATCAGACGGAGAATTCATGGGGCTTCTGTTTGATGACGCGCTGGACGTCGACGGCGCACCAGAAGCCGGGCAAATCTCCCATTCGCAGATCATCGAACGACAAGCCGAGACGATCGCGCGGCTCGAAGCCAGCGCCGCTCGTGCGAAGGAGTACAAGACGCTGACGAAAGTGAAGCTGAAGGAGGCGGCGCAGCGGCTCAAGGACTACCGACTGCGCGTGGAGGCGCTGATGGGCGAGGCGGAGGCGGCCAATAGCAAGACCGCGAAGCTGGAAGCCGAGAAGAAGAAGCTGCAGGCGCAAGCGCAGATGATGAAGAAGAAGCTGGACGCCAAGACAGCGCCTGTTGTGGCGCCTGTGGTGAAGAAGCCGGTGGTCAAGTCGGTGGCCGTGCAGACAGAAGCGAAGTGCGTGCGGTCGATGCTCGTGCAGACGCAGGAGACGAAGATGAAGACGCGGACGATGGAGACGCAGACAGAGGCGGCGGAAGAACCTGAGCGAGTGGTTCACAAGACGCAGGTGAGCTCTATTGTAAGCAGGCAGACGCGAAAGGAGGTGGTGGTGGCTCGTGGGAAGCCAGTGGAGAAGGAAAGCACGGCGAAGGTCGCAGCGAGTCAGAAACAGAGTCTTCCAGTTGTGAAGGCGACGAACCATGTGGTTGCAACGGCTCGAGTGGCGGAGAAGGCGCCGTTGGCGAAGAGCCATGTTCCTGTTGTGGCGGCTGCCAGTATTTTCGACGCGATCAGTGCGACCATCGACGCGGAGCTCGACTTCAGTGATGATGACGACGAGGAGGACACGAGCACAGCTACAACAACAACGACACAATCGGCAACGCCAGTACTCCAGAGTAGTACTATGGCGACCGCTGTGACGGTGAGTTCAGCGGCTCCTACAGGGATACTTCCTTCATTGCTGGATGACGCGATTTCGCGCGAGATCGACGCGGAATTGGATTTCGGCAGCAGCTCCAACGATAGTAGCAGCAGTAGCAGTGACGACGACGACGACGATGACGACGTACAAGTGGACCACAAGACCGACAAGAACGGCCCGGATGGTGTGGTGTCCGATGCGTTGAAGCCTTCGAGTGTCGACGTGGTGCTTCCTGATGTTGGCGAGGTCTTGTCGACGGTGGAACTGGGCCACGGAAGCGGAGACGTCGATGCGATCACTGCGGCGATCGATGCGGAGTTGGCCAGCAGCGACGACGAAGAGCACCATGACGCGACGCTTGATGACATGCTCGCGGATGCTGCGGATCCGCTACTTCCATCTCCACGACAGGATGTGGCGGCACTTGTGAGGGCTGGTCCGCCTCTCGATTCATCGTTGGTGATCAATCCGCCATCCAATTTCATCGCGAAGGCGTCTGCACCGGATACATCACGACTAGGAGACGTGGAGATGACGCTGATGACGATGCCAGCAAGCATCAGCGGCGCAGTGGACGACGTCAGCGTGGCGCTGGATGCAGAGCTCGCAACGTCCAGCTCCGAAGACGAGATTGATCCAGAAGACACAACTGAGCCACCCGTCGAGCAGGCAGCCAAGAAGCCATCGGTGACTGAGAAGCAAGATGCAGGAAACCTCACCGAAGATGTCGAGATGGCAGAGCCGAGTGTACCTGACAACGCAGTCACGAAACCAGCCGTGGTGAAGGATCGGATACCTCTCGAGATACCAGAACCTTCGAGCAGCATCTTACTGGCAGAGCAAATCGACAAGCCTGGTAATGACAATTCGGAACAGCGTGCCCAAGCTGAAAGTGAGACCGTCGAGAGAGCGCCAGTCCAAAAGACCTTGGAAGACGTCCTTCGCGAGAAGAGCCGTGCGCTCAGCCTCAGCAGTGATAGTGACAGCAGCGACAGTAGCAGTTCAAGCGCGAGTGAAAATGGTGACTCTGTGGAACCCAGTGCCAGTCCTGCGAAGTCTCAGTTGCCGGCAAACAGTCGATCCAGCCCTATTACAGCAGCAAAGGAACCACCCTTTGTCCCCGTCGAATCTCTTTGGGCTGCCGCTATCGCGAAGAACGTTTCCAGTCCAGCTCTTGTGGCGTCGCCAGTGCGTCCACTGAAGGTGCGGAACAAGCGTGAAGCTGACGGAAGCAGCTTGGTCGAGGAACCTGGCGTAAAGAAGCAGAAGACTCTGTCGGCTCCTGTCGTCGAGAAGCCAGATGTCCCTGCGATGAGTCATGAGGAGTCAACTTCGACGCAAACAGTGTCGGCTTCGTCATCCGTGGATAACGAACCAAGGGCCGAGAAGCCAGCTCCTGTGAAGCGAGACGTGGTACCAACGAGTGCCTTACCGCCACGATCATGGGCGTCCTACAAGATCGCGATCGCTCCTCAAGAAGCCGAGAACGTGGACGTGCAGTACGTGACGCGTACGCTCGGTTTGCTGCTCAAGCAGGTTTCCTCCTTCCTCACTCGATCGGTCAACGGTATCGGGTTCAAACGAGAGTTCTACGCGCACGTGACCAAGCACCCAGACGTCCTCGAGCTGTGTAAGATGCTGGCAGACGAGTACCACTATCGGCAAATAACCTGCGCAACCTTGATTGACGCGATGACTCGTGTTCTGCGTACGCCGCGTACTCGCCAGCTCGTGGACAAAAGCCTCGTGGTTATCAGCGTGCTTTTCCGTAACGTGCTCTTTCGACGGCTTCGTCTTGACAGCAACGAGCTGAACGCGAATGGAATCGTATCAGATCTCCACGCCTGCCTTCTTCACCTTCGGAATCAGGCTGTCGCCGGCAGAATCGAAAAGGGATTGACGCTGCCACGAGGGATGGACCCCGAATCCGTCGCAGCAGTTGCAGGCTCTATAGCATCGTCATCTTCATCCGTGAAGGCGTCAGCAACGATTCACGAAATCTCATTTCTCGCCCACATCTGTGCCTTTCACACTGCAATTTGCCAGGCCATCGACAGAAGCGACCTCGCGCGTGTGCTGTTGGTCGACGTGCTCAAGTGTCACGCGAACATCAAGGGTTTGTATTGCATCCACGCTATGGTGCAAGTCGACCCGCTCCTACTGCAGAAACGATGGGATAACCACGGCCACGAGCGACGGTCGGCCCTTCGAGCAGTGATCATCCACGTGCTACTCGTCATCGCAGCGCAGTCACGTGAGAAGCAGGAGACCGTGTTGTTCAAGGAGACGGCAACCACGCTCTTGAGTGTGGTTGCCGAAGCCATCGACGAACCGCAGCTGGAGCCTGTGGGCTATTCCTACGGTCGTGGCTTTGGCGGTCCGTCGAACGAGTCCATCCACGAGTTCCAAGCGACGCTGTGGCGAGACTACATCGTGCCGTGCGTCGTGAAGGCATCGAACGACATCGACCTGTTTGATACGGCGAGCGCACTCGAGTTGCTGGGGTCTTTCCACGGCGATGCGATGATGGGGAGACACTTTGCGCTGCTCAAGTTCGAGAACCTGCTCACAAACGACTGTGCGGATCAAGAGGACGGTGCTGTGAATGCAGACTCGAGTGAGAAGCACCGCCGCCCTGATCCAGTGGGCGTCGCGAAGATCGTGCGGCTGGTTGGAGCCCTCAGCCGCGGCGTGCTGCGATCCCACTCAGCAGATCACGGGTCGTCGCTGTTCGTGGTGGATGAAGCCGTGCGATGGATGGTCGACTCGTTTCTGACGGGTGAGCAAGAGGGAGGAGATGACGACACGGAGCTACATCGGGCAGTGGTCGCGGAGCTGACGGAAATACTGATGGGCATGTCCACACAGCAGCTCGACCACCCCAAGATCGCACAACTCAGAGATGCCGCACTTCATCATCTCCTCTCGTGGCTCACGCCCAGCCGCCTCGCGACAATCCCTGCGTCCTCACTTCGCCAGCTCCGGTTACTCATCGTCGCAGCTCGCCCGCTCACAGAGACGACATGAAGCGGCCGATGGAAAAGCCATGAATGAGCCTTTTACAGCCCCAAGGCGTATGTGGCGAGTGTCGTCAAGACACCACGCCAAACGGAACTTGTATTCACTGTTCAGCTCGTCACCCGTTTATTGGCGGTATGACTATCCGGACTGCGGCGACAATCGGCCACAGCATTGGTGAGCGTCAGTCACAATCCCCTCTGGACTCGCGTGGCAATCCACGACCCACAGAAGCATTTACCGCTACTTTGGTTCGCCAGACGGAACTCAATAGACTCCAGTTCAAGAGAGGTTGTGTCCTTCGGCGGTCGTTGTCCGATGCTTCGCCTTACTATGATATTGATACACAGAGTGAAAGACTGAATACAATGGGTGAATAAATGCCACTCTGGCCGTGCATGCAGCCACCGAAGCCGACGAGACTCATCGGATTCGCAGTGAGTTGAAGTTAACGCCCGGGCAAAGTCGCGTCAACGTTGACGCCAACGTCCATCAGCACCTCATCACGGAAATGGCTTCGCAAACAGTATCATCTCTCAGAGGATTGCCACTTGTTCTAATTTATACCGACTATACAATCCTACAGGTCCTTTTACGTGCCGTGTTTTGTCAAACCAGAATCACACCCACCGTCGCAGATAAACTCCATAAAATCCGTTTTCCGGCGTAAACATCGGATAATCTGATTTTTATCCACGTGTTCTTGTCTCGTCATGCCCAGCTCGGGATTGACTCCCCTACTCCCCTGTCGCCCGTCCTCCAAGCAGAAAACCTCTATATTCGCATACTGACTGCTTCGTCAACATGTCACATCTCATCATTTATAGCCGGGTATGCATTTTAACAGGATTCGATTGCGTCGGCCACACGCAGATTCTCAACCGCCAGACCAGAGCCGCCCAGATCGATGAGCTCATTCTCCATTTACGTGGCCACCACTACAGACTCAAGCCAAGCAAGCACATACACAACAACACAATGGCGAAGAAGGTGTGTCTCGTGGGCTCTGGCAACTGGGGCTCGGCCATCGCGCGCATCATCGGCGAGAACACGCAGCGTTTGAGTGCGACCTTCGAGAAGGACATCAACATGTGGGTCTTTGAGGAAGAAGTCAACGGCCGCAAGCTCACGGAGATCATCAACACGGACCACGAGAACGTCAAGTACCTTCCGGGCTACAAGCTGCCAGCCAACATCATCGCCGTGCCGGACCTTCTCACAGCGGTCAAGGACGCCGACATCCTCATCTTCTGTGTGCCGCACCAGTTTTTGGGCCGCATGCTCACGAGCATCAAGCAGCAGGGCCTCAAGCCTGGCGCGATCGCCGTGAGTCTGATCAAGGGCATTGACTTTGACAAGAACGGCGTCGTTTTGATCTCGGACATCATCCGTAAGTCGCTGGACATCGACTGCAGCGTGCTCATGGGCGCGAACGTGGCGAACGAAGTGGCGGCCGGCGACTTCTGCGAGTCGACGCTGGGCTGCGCCGACCTGCGCCACGGCGCGCTGCTGCGTGAGCTGTTCAACGCGCCGACGTTCCGCGTGGACGTGGCGCTGGACCCGCACGGTGTGGAGATGTGCGGCGCGCTCAAGAACGTGGTCGCGCTGGGCGCCGGCTTCTGCGACGGTCTCAACTACGGCGGCAACACCAAGGCCGCGATCATCCGCATCGGCCTCGTCGAAATGAAGAAGTTCTGCTTCAAGTATTTTGACGGCGTCAAGGAGGACACGTTCTTTGAGAGCTGCGGCATCGCCGATCTCATCACGACGTGCTTTGGCGGCCGCAACCGCAAGTGCGCCGAGGCCTTTATCAAGTCGGGCAAGGCCTGGGAGACGCTCGAGAACGAGATGCTCAACGGCCAGAAGCTCCAGGGCACGCTCACAGCCAAGGAGGTGTTCCAGATCCTCCAGGCCCACGACAGCCAGGCCCAGTTCCCGCTCTTCACCAACATCTACAAGATCGCGTTCGAGGGCGCCGACCCAAAGACCATCACGCAGCTCGATTACTAAGTGCAGTAGCCAGAGATCTGCTAGACTGATTTGCATGGCATGGTGTGACTTCCCAGCTTGGCTTCCCCAGGGCGGCGGAAGCTCAGTGTTTAAAATATAGAAAACGAACAGCTCATTTATCTTTTTGCGAACCCAGTTTTGAGTTGTGTTGCATTTCTTCTAGTTGATCACGAGCGGCTCCTCGCTGTTGAGCTCGCGCGTCATGCGCAGCCGCTGGATGAAGTCGTAGAGCGGCGTGTTGCGCTTGAGATTCGCCAAGTGCGTCTCGTGGGATCGCATCATCTCGGAAAAACCTTCCTTGGCTCCTGCCATGCACTGCGTGAGCGACTCAAAGTACTCTTCCTCGTAGATGCCACGCGACAGAAGTCTCTGCACGGGTGAGCGCCGCATGCGCTCCAGGAACCCGAGCCAGTCGTCTGACAGATCGCTCTGCGTGAGCCGCAGCGCCGTGTCTTCAGGGCGGTTCACGTTGCCGCCATCGATCCAGATCGTGAGGCAGTAGCGTTCCGCCTGGCTGGGCAGCACGCGGTGGAGCATCCAGTCGCTCTGGAAGATCACCAGTCGGTCCATCTTGGGCGCGATAGTCACGGGCGCGTTGAGGAATGGCAGTAGCTGCACTTGGCCGCCGTCAGATTCCGTCCACGCGTCGTTCAGATACAGCAGACACGTGAGCTTGCGCTTGTTGGGCTTGCCCGGGTTGTCGTAGTGGCACGGGAAGCAGCCGCCGTGGCCGCCGTTGCGCTGCAGCTTGAGCGTGCGGCCCGATGTGCTCATCTGCAGGTCGTACTCGTCCTGCGGCAGGTGCTGCGCCAGCGCCTCCATGACTTTGGTCGAGAAGAACAGCGCCTCCAGCTCAGGCACACGCGAGCGGATGCTGGCGTCGTGTAAGTCCACCTCATAGATGTTGGGCTTGACGAACTGGTACACCTGCTGCGTGTTGGAGCCGTGCTGCGTGAGCGCGAACTGCGTCTTGTTGGGCTTGAACAGCTCCTGCTGGTGGAGCCACTTCATCTCGTCCAGCAACGCCGAAGCCCATGGTGATCCGAAGCAGTCGTTGACCACAGCGAAGCCCTGCTCGTGCAGCTGCGCGCACACCTGCGGCGTGATGCGTTGCTGCAGACGCGCGAAGTCGCGCGTGAAGGGCTGCGAGTACTGCGACGTGGGGAACGAGTCCATGATGAGGCCGACAAATAAATGGCGGGGGACCACGGTCCGACGTCCCGTCCGACCGCAACAGTAGTCTAGTTTCGTAATTAGCTAATGTTGGATTACAACAAAAAGCGATGTAAACATTTTGAAAATATGTAATATAGACTCATAAATATTTGAATTTGCGAAATCAGACTAAGAAATGTACTAATTTGTGGTAGGCATTGGTGCAATGGTGGCCTTTCCGGGACTGCACTTGAGTTTCGTAAGGCGAGACTTTGGATACATTCACGCGCGGACCACGAGATATGAGCCTCGAACTCCGGACTGCTGCAGTAGTTCCGAACGGGAGCTAGAGAGCCATACCGACAAATCGATTATCAGATGTGCTTGAACACCGCCAGCGCCATAGCCACCACGCATATCGTGCCATCGCTGAGCCAAGATCCCAACTCGAGAGCATTTTAGCTTGTGGAAGCGTAGACGGAGAATGCCGGCACCCCCGCAGTCTACATGAAGGTGGACTATCCCACGGCCGAGAGAGCCTTGGCGGTTTGGGCGTCGGTTTCGATCCACCGCCGTCGCGCACATTGCAACACTCTTGCTTTGGCTGCAAATTCCAGGGGACGAAGCTGGCGCCCGCCATGATTTCCATCCCCCATTCAGCATCAATCCTCAGTGCGTACTTCCGACAGGACTCGGATACTGCTATATAACTCAAACGGTAGAGCTCCTTACGTGCATATATGCCAGCCCTGTAGGCTCGCATCCGCATCCCACAACTTTAGTCTTAGGTTGCTTGCTTCTCACTTGTGCGCGGGCATTTTATACAACTGTGCTTGTTGCCTCCACCCAGCCGATCTGCTCGTAGGATGCAGCGATGATAGTTCACTGCTTCGAGAAGATTGAGCTCCTTTCCACGGGTCCGTTCTTAACATCGAAGAAGACGTTCTTATCGAATATGAGACGTTCTTATCTTATGGTTTTGCTCCAAATACGTTCTTATCGGCTATGAGTCGTTTTCATCGGATCCCGAGGGCCATGAAGACGCTCACCACAACCTGCGATGCAGTACTGTACGACCCGTCGTATTCGCCACAACGGTATAGCCACAGGCCGAATGTTCTCCGTGACTGCAAGTTGCCGCTGCTAGTTTAGCTGCGTCCTCTATTGCATCGCCGACAGTGTCCAAGGGCCGTCATTCCGTGAAGCGGAAGGCGAGTTGGTCGAACATCTGGCTCTGTGGGCTACCCATGGTGCTCTAACACAATGCTCTGCCCTGGATAGTATATTCCCCATTTTGCACACACATTTGGTACTCTACTGTACGTTCTTTTGCTATTACAGTATCCCCAAACAACGGCGGACATTGATCCACTTCACTGTCCGTGAGATGAAGGTCTGTTCAAGTCAGCAGATCCGAGCAGATCGTGATGAGTGGACGCAAGAGAGAGGATGATGCAAATGAAAGCACGTTTTTACGTTGCAGAAACTGTGAACGAAATTTTGAGGAGGCTCTCTCAGATGTCTGTCTGTGGCTCCTTACTGTGTGAGTAACGACAAATAGGGACGTTGTGGAGAAAGTGAGTCAACTGGCCACAGTTGCATTACAGTAGTGTCTTGACTGTGTGTGTCTGTTTGTCTCCAGTCTCACGGCAGAGGGGATACAGGTGAGTGCCAGAGAGACCATCCAACAGGAAGCCACCCAACGCACCAGGGAGCTTCCTTCCCTCATTCCTCAATCTTCCTGCGGTGGAGCCCAGCGTCAAGATGAAGTTCCACGCTACGACACCCCTCGTGCTTCTCGCTCTCGTTCTCCAAGGCGTCCTAGTGGACAGTGTGCCCCACGCGCTGTGTTCGGACGGTGGAGACCCAACTCCGAAAGTGACCCCTGCTCCGACCACCGTGACGCCGGCGCCGACGACTGTGGCCCCTGCTCCGACCCCCGCGCCAGTCGACTGCAAGCTGTACGACGAGGACAAAGACCCGGGTCTCTTTGACGGCAAGTGTGTGGAGGACCCAGCCGACAAGTTCTGGTACGAGCACAAGACCTTGTCGGTGGAGACACAGGCAACCAACGGCGGCAAGCCGTGCGAGACGAAGCAAGTCAAGAAGCAGTGTCCACCGAAGAACTGCAGCTACACTGAGGAGCTTGGGTCTTGCGCTATAGACGCGGTGACTGCGCATTTGGTTAAGACAGTGACACGGACGATCGTCGCGCAGCCTCAGTACGGCGGCACGGCGTGTCCTCCACTCACCAGCTCAGGCGAGACGTGCGATGCAGAGCACTACTGCGGCCTTATCTCCGACGCGACGAACAAGGCCAAGTGTTACGACGCGTTCAAAAGCAGCGAAGTGGTCTCATACGGCTACTACAGACACAGCTCAAGCTCTAAAACCGCCACGGCCTCGACCATCGTGATCTGCATCAACGCGTGTCTGGCCGACCCCACGTGCCTCGCGTACGACTTTGTGTCGCCCGCGAATCTGTGCTACTTGATCTCGAACCCGCAATCGCTTTATAAGGCGGCCGCTAACGCCAATGCCGCGTCGGCCATGATCATTCGCCCGAAGTTGGCGCTGTAGATGGATATAGGTGCCGCCCAGGACTCAGCCAATATTGATTGGTTACGGATTGTGGGCAGCCAGGCCAGACAATCAAATATTGTCACAATACAATATTTGGCAACAATCTATTGCACAAGGGTTTCTTCAGTGTGTGTGTATGCAGTTCTTATTGCGCTTTGCAGTATTTTTGTCGTTTTTGAGTTACGGTAGTTTGCCCCGATCTGTTGTGAAACCCTCTCTAATGTGATCAGATCTACGGTGGATCCTCGTCCCAACTAGCCCCAAGTCGCAGATCCGATTTGCTTCCGACAACCCCGAGATAATGACACCCCAGATCCTACCTAGTCGTCTAGAGTCCGGTTGGCTTTTTCAATCCGCAATTCCCATTCTAGTGTGCTAGTTACCAGCAGTCATGTTCTCCGCCGATCTGCGCTGGCGAGCTATTGTGCTCCTCCATGTCTACGGTGTTGACCCCACGTACGTCAGCGACGTGCTCGGGCCAAACGTTCGCTCCATACAGCGTTGGTACAAGATGTTCAAGCGCCATGGCGTCGTCACCGACAACGTGCGACAACGGCGGACTTCGCGATGGCCTACACCAGTTTTGGAGAGCGTGAAAGACTACGTGAAGGGCCATCCAACTTTCTTCCTCGAAGAGCTACAAGCCTTTATCCGCACAGCAGGAAAGGCGAGTGCCTGGCGAAGCGTCGACACGCGAACCCGTAGGCGCACCCACGCCCTGCCTATTTCGATCTCAATAGGAGCAATGTCTGCGTCGCCCGATGGAGGCGATCGCTGCGCGTTCAGGATCATCTCGTCAAGAGCTTGAGCTTGACGAGTCGTGTTGTCTGTTGCGAGAGAGACTTGAGTTCCTTCAGGCTGCCGTGCATGCGAAACAATGAGGTGGTTCTCGTGATTGGCCCCAGCGACTGGGCACGAGCGAACGCAGCCACTGCCTCCGTCGCGCCGGCGATTCGTGCCTGTTGCACGGCGAAGGCCTGGAGCAGAAGCTGTCACGGGAGCGGAGATGTAGACTGCTGTGATCTGATCTCCTGTTTGGAGTGACAAAGAGATTGAAAAGCACAATAGTGTGTGTGCTAGTCGGCGCTGTAGCGTTGGTGGTGTGGTCGCATTGGCCACTGAGCCGCGCTTCTTTGATTCCGAGGTGTTGGGGATAGCGACGACCGTAGGAAGACGCAGGCATCGTGCCAGCGCCTCAGGCTCAACCGCTGGAAGGTCGCACCCCGGCCTGCCTGTACTTTCACCACCACCAACCTTAACGCAAGTGAGGATACCGGGTACTCGACAACTTGTGCAGCTGTCCCTAAGCGGCTGGGAAGTCGGTATCTAGTCGAACGTGTCTCTGTCGCTAAATAGCGTCAAGTCGGTCACATGGAGCCCCTTACTCGGAAACTCCAGCCGTATATGCCTTACAGTAGGTATTCAGGGTGACGTCCTCTCTGTGGGTTCTGGTTTGACGGTCAGAGCAATACCTAGTCATAACTTATTGTCTGATGCTGGGCAATTTATTATTGTGCCGATACAATAATGACAATATTGGAATGACAATACAAAAAGCGGAGGCCTGGGTGCCGCCTACTTGCGTAGGACTTCACGCTTCCAGTAACCCAGACCCCGCCACACGAGTATGGGCGCTGACCCCTAAATCTTAGCCAATTCTTGGTGAAATCGAACGAAACTTTCGCGAGAGGTCAGAAACAGCCTCAGGAGCAGACGGTTTGCTTTCTCCTCCATGAGCGACACGATCCTGCGACGCTACGAATTTTCCCCCATCCGAGACGGGGTTTCAGCCAATCAGAGCAGTCAATTTTGACTGCATAGTCGCATATGAACTCACAGTCAAACTAGATGATTCCGAAAATATTAATATATGGTTAAAACAGGGTTCGTTTTGAGTGGAGAGGGGGAATTGATGCACATCAGAAATGCCGATCAAGCGCAGGCGCGGAACAAGCAACACGGTGCAGAAGCCGGCCCCACCGACGAGCACCCCTCTGGTCGATGACCAAACGACGGCTGACTGCAAAGCTGCTGTAGACTTTATCAAACGTGCGCGTACACGTGGCCTGAGTACTGCTGAACTGCTCGACATTATCGCAGTCCAAGCTGCTGTCCGAGCTGATCGAACCATGTTCAAGGGAGACCCCAACAAGATCGTGGCACTACTATTACGGCGATCAAACAAGACCGTAAACTCAGTATGGAGTCAGTATAAAGCCACTGGCAACGTGGTTGACCCGTCGGCTGCGTCCGCAGCTCTCGCGGCTCCCAAAGCACCACGTCGCACACATCGGCTGCAACAGTCTCAAGAAATGGAAGAAGACGTATGGGAGTTTATCCGCGAGCGAAGTGTGAAACGAACTCAAACAGTTGCAAAGGACGTGCTCATGTTGCTTGTGAAACTGGGATACATGAAAGTCGATGATTCTGATGCTGAGGACTTTCAAGCTGCGCTCCGCTGTGTGCAGCGCTTTTTGAACTCTCAAGGCTACAAACGTGGCCGTCTGCGTGGTGGTATATACCGCCAGTCTGCTGAGAATCTCGCACGTCGAGACGAGTACGTGCCGCGTATTGCTGTCAAACCTGCCATTCAAAGCCGTCGAAAAGTGTATCTCGACGAAAGCTACGTGCACCACAACTATACTCGTCATCATGACTCGCTGTTTGATCCATCGGACCCTTTGGTCACCAAGGCCAAGCATAAAGGGCGCCGCTACTGCTTCATCGCCGCAATCGTCAGCGAGGACACCAGTGTCGAACCTTCTGACAGAGTGGATGACAAGGCAGCCCCCTTAATTGACAAATCCGTCGACATTTTTGAAGGCGGCAAAAAAGTCAAAGACTACCACGCAATGTTCGATCACGACTATATGGTCAAGTGGATGACAACACTGCTAGACGCACTTGATGAAAAAGGCCTAAACAACTGCATTATGGTAGAATATCGTCAAAGCTCCGACAGCACTAGAAAACTGTATGCCTCTTATCTACCAACCATATTACGCAAATGTAGAGGTCCACCAATTAGATCGTTCACGGAATTATTTTCCTCCAATCAGGTGTTTTTTTGGGAGTGCGCCGCAGGCTCCGACTGGCTCCGCCATATTTTGTCGGAGCCCTTTCAAAAATATGGCTATGCGCATACGAAACGAGAGACTGTGCCGTATTCATTTGCATATCCGCACTACTCCGACAGCAACTCCGCCAAGGAAGCCATGAATCTCTCCCAGCTCCAGTCCAAGAACACGCTCAAGGCCAAGACCATCGCCGAGAACGTCTTCAAGCGCTTCCTGGATGAAGCCCACGTCG
>JAADWY010000529.1:0-22759 GCA_023336355.1 Pythium dissotocum
GCTGGTCAAGAAGCTGTACGACCCCAAGTACTGTTACGCGCACGCGTGGAGCAAGGGGGAGTTCGTGATGGCGGACAACATCACGCTCATCCACGCACGCACGGCGATGAAGGCGGACGGACGCCACGTGCGTCGTGTCCACATCGACTAAGCTGGAGGGAGTTGTCGTGAGATATCGTCGTTTGCTATTACTACGAAGTCGTTCGGACACTAGGAGACCCTGAGCTGGTCTCAACTTCATTTTTTGCGTGTGTTAACATCAACTAGGTTCGCTTTAACCGCACCCAATAAACTTCATGTTTTTTCGTCAGTTTATTGCATCCCGCGGCTAAGTCGCCGATATGGGAGACCCATTCTGACCGCAACCAACGTAGCTCTCGACACGAAAGCAGCTAATGTAGTCTCCCGAGCTCTGGTATGACATATATCGATTGGCACTCTTTACGCTCCATCAGCTGGACGCTGTTCGGGCTTGAACGGGTCTTCACACAGCACGGATCGACGTCGCGGCTCAGCAGCGAAAGAAAGGATATGGACCTTGACGACATCGTCTAACCGCTCTTGTCGTTGGCGTCCTTCACTCTTCTCATACAAGACGAACAGGAACGCGAGCACCGACGCTGGCTCCATGGAGTGAGACTTGGTCTCCGTCAACAGTTGTCCGTGGTGGCGTTCCACCGCCCAGCTCACGAGGCTTTGTGATGGATTCGACAGACACCAGAAGTGCGTGAGCACATGGTTCTCACGAAGCACTTCTGTGATGAGCTGGTGGAAGGTGCGCGATACTGGCAATGCTTGCTGGGATCGTCCAAACGAGGCCCCGATGCGAACGCCGATGTTGTCAGCCACTGTCAGGCACACACGCTCGATCGTTTTCGCCACCACTGAATCGGGCGACTTGAGCGCTTCCAGAAGCCGTGCCGATTCATACAGATCTCGTATCCCAACGTTGAGAAGATGCAGCGACTTGATCTTCACTGGACATGTATCTCCAAGAGCGTCCAACAGTATTTGAAAGGAACTACCGGGTGACGTGGCGATGGCGAGACTCTCTAGGTTCAAACACTTCCGAAGCATCCTTAGCAGCGTCGATGCGTCCAGCGGGAAGTCGACACGAAGGCCACGCACTCGCTCGCCGCCCAAGACTTCGACGACTTGGCTAAGCCGCACTTCTTCGAACATGTGACGAGTTGTCGACACATCCAGCCTCAAATTGACCAGCGTGGATTGCGGGCGAGCAGTCACCGAGTCAGTTATTGGCTCCGACATTGAACTGGTGTGCAGCGTCGAGCAGATCCCGATGCCCGGCACTAGACACCAGACTTTCTCTCCATCTTCGCTTTCGTAGATGGCGGTCGCCGCTAACGGAGTGTCGGTTTGGAGCCGAACAGTCTTGAGCCAATTCTCATGGACGTCTAGATCGACGCCTGACTCGATCATAAACCGATGCTTCATCATCTTTTCCTTGTTCATCGTAGCCTGAATGTTCGGATCAACCACGGTCACTGCGAGATAGTGAAGCGATCTGTAACGCTCGAGTGTCTCGATCGCCCTCGTACTGATGATGTCGTTGGATATAGAGAGCGTCTCAATCCCCGCTGAAGCGGAAGGCGTGCTGAAGACCACGCTGGCGAGCCACGTCCAGAACGGACCTTGCGCATCGGACCGGAACGCCCGCTTGAATTCGAGTTCTTGAATGGCTGTTGTACCCACGAGGGCAGAAAACAGCGAGCTTCTCAGCGGCTCTTGGTCGTACTGTGGTGGTACAACCAAGCGTCGCACATGTCTGGTGGTGGTCGACACCGTAGGTTTGTCATTGTGGCCGGTCAGCGAGCGCAGGAAATGGCACCACGCAAGGCGACACTCGCCTGAGACCTCCACAGCGTCTGGCGACTCAAACGTCGGCAGTTCCATGATATGAAGCGGGATATGCAGGTCAACGAGCTGCTGAAGAGCTTGAATGGTGTCTGCCGACCACTGGATCTCATCGAGGTAGATATCCATCTCAGCGACTACAAATCGTGGTGTAGTCACACTGCATTGAACGTCGAGACGGTCGTCAACAGCTCCACCTTCTTCGATTCGACGTACTCCTTCCGTGACCTTGTCGCAGTACTGGATGTAGTTGTCTTCGTCCACACTTTGCAAGTTGACGAGCACGCGCAACGCCACTGGGTCGCGTCGAACAAATTTCCATCCCATGCGGTCACACATCGCGAGCACGCGAGTCCAATCTCTGAGGAAATCCTCGCTTTCGTCGACGTGAACACCACACAGGAGACCGTCGATCGCAGCGTTCACCATCTTCATCTTCCGTACGCCGAATTCACGACTTGGTTTTGCAAAGTCGACCACAAACTGCGGGTAAAACGTCGGATCGTCGAGATCCATCCACGGTGCGCGCTCGAATTTCGACACGACCTGTAGAAACTGCCAGCAGAACACGCGATTGATACGTGCAAATGCACCGACGATGAGCAACGCCTCGCGCAGGCTCTTCACCGTCGTCTCGTAGTCTTCCAGCTCGTCTTCTTCAGTCAAATCGACAGAAATCCACCAGTCGGCGACGTCTAGACCCACGCAAACAGGGTGGGAGCTCGTGCGGTCATGGCGCGGGTCGAAATGCGGACGAAGACGCCAGCGTAGACGCTCAAACCACGGGTACAGGAACTCCCAGTGGCGCGCGTGGTTCTCGGTGGCGCTCATAGAGGACGAGGCGGTGCGCGGAGGTCGCTGAGTTGGAGTTTGACGGTCTCACTTGTCAAGTGAGACCGTCAACCTCAAACTCAGCAAGAAACCTTGCAAAACGAATACTAATTTTATGTGAACCCACGAAGATACCGGTATTGATGGAAGACCTTCGAGATTAGATATGTGAGGATAGCTATCTCAAAATGCATTTATCCAATTTTCGAATATCACGATCGATCCTTTATTCAAGCTCGACGACGGTCTCTGCTCAGGCGTTTGCGTGGCAGATCGCTGTGCGGCGCTGCATCGTCGATGCAAAGTGGCGAATCAAATCCTGGACGTTGTCGTTCATCTGGACCGTCGGGTACGTTCGAGCCACGTGACGCATCACGCGGTTGAGGCTCAGCTGCGTGTCGTCCTCAAGAATGAGAGGCGCGTCACGCAGCAGCTCCCCGTGGTGCCGCTCTACCGTCCACTGAGTTCTTTCGGCTCGTGACGGCGAGTAGGAGAAGTGGGTGAGATCCTTGTTCTCGTTGAGCATCTTGTCGGGGGCATCAATCAATTCCCAGTGCTCGATGGGCCACGTGATATGCAGGCGACGAAGAGTCTTCGTGATCGCGCTATTGCGGTCACGTAGTTCATCGAACAACTTGCGGAGGTTTTGGTCTTGGTCATCGAGCTCTCCACCCATGAACTCAAGCGATGAGATCTTCGAACCATTGTTGTAGGCTTCAAAAACGAAGTCCAACGACGGCAACGACGCCCATCCGACGCTGAGACTCTCGAGATTCGGACACTTGGCCAGTAACGCGCGCAGGTCGGCGACTGTGAGTGTTGGAATACGAAGTCCGAGGCCTCGGAGAGAGCCTCCGATGAGGTCAATGAACTGTTTCAACACGACGGCGTCTTGAGTTCTTCCTCGTTTCCTGAAAATGACGAAATTCCGAAGTCTGGATGTGAGCACGAGCGATTCAAGGGCCGTCACCTCCACACGTCGACGCTTGAGAGGCAGCAAGCTCGCATCGACGGAGCAGATCCCAAGTCCTGGCACGAGAAGCAAGACGGAGGACGTCTCTGTGTCGTGGTAGATCACAGAGGCCGGAATTGCCACTGGCGTCGTCAAGGTCTCCGTTTCACTGCCAATCGTCGAATGGAAGATGACTTCGACGCCTCTCGGAATGGTGATCGATTTTCCATCAGGCACACGATCAACCGCGAGGCCAGGCACGATCTTCTTCGCGAGAGCAGCCAAAGGATGGATCTTTCCGGTCTTAAAAGGCTTGAGGATTCCGAGAACACGGGCTTCGATGCAGTCTCCAAGCAAGGAGACAGACTCCGGTGATGGCGATGAAGCTGATTCTTGGAACAGCACGCATCCCATCCAGTACCAAAAGGCATCGGATGCCTTGCGCTTGGCTTTCGTTTCAGGTCGTCGTCTCTCAGCTTGTTCTCGTTCAGCGGCTGACTGATCTAGCGGATACGCTTCTTTGCTAATATCCAGTTCTCGAACACCGCGAGCGCTGACTAATGCTGAGAAGAGCGAGCTCAGCATGGGTTCTTGCAGCGCTGTTCGTGGGACGCTCAGCTGTCTCACGTAGAAATCTGGGACTTCTCGGTGCGTCTGGCCAGTGATTGAGCACATGAGGTCTCGCCACGCCCACCGCCAGGCCTCGCTCTCTTCGTGTGATCTTTCTTCGTCCTGCTTCGGTTCCACTCGCACAGACTTCATTGATACTCCGAGCTCAACGAGTTGCCGGAGTAAGCCCAGTGTTTGGAGGGTCAGCTGCGTGTCGAACACGAAGAGGTCGATTTCCTTGACCGCGAACACGGGTGTCTGGAGAAGGCGGTCGGCGAGAGGCGTCGACGCTCTCTCTCGCTGTAGATCCTGCACCACTTGAATGTTTTCGATGATCAAACGAAGATCACGCGCGATGACCGTGTCGTCGCCAAACTGGACGACAAGCTGTAGTTCCACGGGCCTCACGGCAGTGTGGACCCGCGCAACATCCTGTCGGAACTCGTGCAAACGAGCCCAGTCTCTCTTGAAATCGTCACTGAGGTTGTCCATCGTGAAGAGCGCGTCCAAGACGTTCTTCATATCAAATGGAATCTTGTCTGCGGCCTCTTCTTGGTCTTTGTTTCCGTTGAGAAACGTCGAGAATCCCTCCAGGTTGATTAGGAATCGCGGCACGAACTTGGGGTCGTCTAGATCCATAAACGGAGCACGCGCAAACAGCGAGAAGCTCTGCAGATACTGCCAGCATACTTCATGGCTAGTTTGGCCGAAGGCACCGACGAGAAGCAGCGCCTCGCGGATCGTGCGAAGTCGCTCCGTATTCATGAGTTCATCATGTAAATAGACTTGGATCCACCAGTCTTCCATGTCAGTGGCGACCCGCACGGTGTCGGAGTGCACTCGCACGTCGTCCACGAAGGGCTCCAGCAGATTCTTCAGCTGCATGAACCATGGCAGCAGGAACTCCCAGTGGCGCGCCTTGCTCCCAGTCGTCATCGTGGCTCCGTTCTTCCTTGGTGAGCTTGCTACTTCACTGTCAGTTGTGGAGGAAAAGCAAATATAGCCAGGAAAGAGGATCGATCAGATAGTTGGGCGAAGCCCCTGAAAACTGATCTCGTGGGTGCATCCGGGCGGATGTAAGACACAAAGTTACCTGCGTTAACGAACATTTTGAATTCGTACTTTTAGCAGACGTTAGGAAGTTAAGGTTGAAGGGCACTATTCGAAGATGTTTGTGTATGACAGAGTTGTTTAAACGAGTGAAAAATGAGTGCTTTTTGTAGCAAACCAATTTATACGGAGTCACTTCACGGTGCGAGTTTTGCGAAGTAGCATGAGACGACGCGATATGAGTTATGTATTCGGCTACGACCGTGTTTGAATATTCGCAAAGGTCCGAGTTTTGGTTGCTGCTGAAAATGTTGCTTGAAGCACACCAACGGAGAAGGAAGGTTGTGTGTGACGGGAGGCACTTCTTCGGAGATGATTCCATCGACGTGGCCAAATATGCACCCACCCCACCACTTGGCCAATTTTACTCATTTCAGCAGGAAGAGAGGCAGAACGACCGGAGGCAGCGGGGGGGGCCCTACCCGGAGGGGGTGATTGCGAAGGTCGCGCTTGCGCACCGTAGCAACACGGGGTCCGTGCTGCAGGTCGCTGCCGAAATAAGGCTCAGCACGCCGACGGCCAGATCCTAGAATCTAAACTTACGCGAGGTTCGTGCCGACGGCGTGTCGGCACGAACGTAGCGCTACCCTCATTTTATAGTTCGGATGTGTGCTTGCGTTTAGGCCCAACATGTTCACAAACTACAGAACTGTTTGGAATTGAGGGGCTTCGCCCCAGCAGCAACATCGTGATGCTCTCTAGTAGTGAATGAAGCACTCTGGACGGTTTTCCCTGAAACAGAAACCGCACTGCTGTCACCACAGTAGGTAATATACGTTACCATCCTGTGCTGTTGATGAACAACGTATCAACAACCACGCGGCGAGTGAAATAAGGAGCAGCAAACTCGAAGATCCGTCAGATGAGCTGCGCGTCTAGTCTTTCGATGGCTTGCCCACTCTTGGTTTGTTGTCCGCTGGGAGCCACGGCGCTCACAAATGCAATTTTGTCGCGGAGATCGACTCTCCCAGCAATCCTTTGATTGTCGAGCTCGTTGAACAGGTCGGCGCCGTAGAAGAACTGCTTGGTGTTGAGTACGAATCGACGAAGTCGTGTGTTCGTCCTCAGCATCGACACACAGGAAGTTTCTGGCACAGCGTCGGTCGGTAAATTGTTGATTGTGATCTCACGCAAGTGCTCATTCACTGGATGGTTTCAATTCGCGAGAGCGTCGACAAGAGGGAGTAAGTCGAAATTTGTTGCGAACGGCGGGATATCGAGCGTGATTTGCTTGAGTTGGCACTTCCCTGATGAAAAAGCACCCAGGAAACTGTCAAACCCAATCGATTCGGTCCCCGAGCAGGTAATCTCCAGACTTTCAAGCGCTCGACACGCGTTACAGACGCGAAGGCGTAGATTGTCCCATCGCGGAGTATCACTCGAGCCCGGCCGTATCGTCATATGGCGAATGGCTTGGCCTGCCACTCGTAGAAAAGCGATTACACAGTCCACAAACTCCGCCTTTACCTCCATCAGCGTCACGGCCGGGATCGCTGCAACGGTGGCTTTCGTCGGCGGGGGTGACTTGCTCAGTGATGACGTTGTCACGGTGCACCCAAGCTACACCCCTTCGCGGAAGCAGAACAGAGTACCAGTCGTCGACTTGTTTGGTGACGAGGAGGTCGGTGAGAACATTGTCGGAGCTCCAAATGGTGGAGCTTTCCTTCTCACGGCTCTGCAGCGGATCGAGTAACGCAAATGTTGATGCGGACTCGGTCTTGAAAGACGCGAATGGCGCGTCATCCTTCGATAATACTCGCAGTGTAGTTGAGTTTTTAAGAACACTGGCGATGCCGCGAAGAGCGACTTGGTCAAACGATCTCATGTCGAGGTGCATGTGCTGAATACGATGGCTAGAACCGGCGCGAGGCTGAATCAGGACGTAATAAGCAACCGTCGCCCACATGACACGCTTCTGTGCAGCGCCTTGGACTCGAGGCATGAACTTGACCGTTTGCGCGCACTGACTCACGGTCACGCTACAGCCGACAGTATGGCAATGTACGGCTCCTTGAACGGAGGAGATCCGAGCTGCACGAGCCACAAGCCACCATGGTGCTGGCCATCGACTGAATCGTGGACAGGAAATAGCTGACGCATGATATCCATGAACTTGTGAGGATGTTGCTGCTTGAGGTTGCTCGACGCGAGGCCAGTGTAGTCCACTGTCGCTCCGCACGCGCAGATCTTCGCCACCGATTCCAACCGAGCGGCGTCCTCCGGAAACGGCCCATGACCAAGCCTCACGGCCCGAATCCGCAACCCACGGTATACTGGCTGTGAAGACGAGTCTCCTATACCAGCCACCGCGGCCGCGTTATGGCTGGAGATAATCTGCGAGAGCGTAACCAGATCCGTGCCGACGATCGGGGCCACATCGCCACCGATCCGTACGGGGATCTCGTCCACAATCACACCTTGTGATTCGAGGGCGTCCAATATATAGCGCTTGGTTTCTTGGAACGCAGTGCTACTGGCTTCAGGCTGGTTGACGGTCGCCAACACTTCACGAAGGCCTTTGTCGAGAGACACGTGGATGCCGACTGGGGCCGGCCGCTCGTCCAGCAACTCCTCCCACCGCGAGCCTTGATTTCCCCAGAGAGAGTGAATAAATCTCTTCCACAGAGACCAGTCGACATGCGCCAGGAGCGCCAAGAGCTCCAATGCCTCCAAGAGTTCGCGGTCGAGGGCTTGAAATTGCTCGACTTTGAGCCACACAAACGCCTCTGGATCGTCAGGGGAAGCCGCTATCGGATTCCCTCTTTCAGCGAGCTTTGCTTTCCTTACTAGCGCACGTGAGAAAGGCTGTAGACGCGCGAGGATCTTCTCGTGAGCGGACTGGGAGGCCGCGGTGTTTTCCATCTTGGGGGCACTGGGTTGAGTTTTGTGGGCAAATCAATTGGAGTTTCACGTCGTGACCGTACTGACATGTCATTGGGGAGAGGTTTTGAGTAATGGCTCCGGGGGTATTGGACTTTGATGAGCTGTACTTCAACTTCAACCTGTCAGAAGATCGCTAAAAATCAAGAATCCACCTTGTCGATTAATGCCCTACATCCATAAAGACGACTCCTAGTTGATTAAAGCCCTACATGGCTTACCACAGCAATGCCTGACTCAATCCTGCTCTGTCAAGAAGTCTGGTCCAACGTACACACGACGGTGGACGCTCTTGGCTGCCATCTTGAAAATCAATGCTAGCACGTCTGTGCCCAGCTTCTCAACACCACCTTCCTCTCAAGTCCATCCAGTCGTAGAGCCACGGTACGCCGTCAAACATCATTTTGAGTCTCTTGCACCGCTCTCGGTGGTCTGCTCTGCCCACGTACATGTCGGACCGAATATCGAAGACAGTGAGCCGATTGTTTCGTCTGAGCATCGTCGTCATCGCCGACTGGATCTCTGGCTTCGCCATATCCTCAAGCTCCACCGAGTCGACAACGAACTCGCGCAAGTACCGTGCCGCCGGGTGGTGCTCGTCGCTCAACGCAACAAGCAGCTAAAGCAGAGAGTCAACGAAGCGATGGCCGTCACTACCGATCGACCAATCCACGATCTTGAAAACCCAAGTCTACACGTTCCCGACACGTATCCATCAGAAGGAACTGGAGGCTGTCGAGCTTCGTTCGAACGGCCTTGAAATATTCCAGGTTCGGACACGCGGCGAACACGCATTCGTAGGTCACCAAGTCTTCTGCGCCCCCGTACCCCCGCGATCTCAGAGTGAGCTTGCGAACGATAAAGCCCACTGTGGATAGTAACTCATGCACAGCATCCTTAGACTCGGCCGTCATCCAATTCAAAGTGAGATCAGGGACCGACTTGATCTGATATGGCCCACACTCGCACGCACTGGTCTTGGTCTCCTTGACGTCATCGTGAGAAACCCACGCTCTTCCCCACCCAGGCAACAGTACCGTCGTCCACATCGAGGAAGTCTCGAGGACAATGAGGTCCTCGAGCACAGCAGGAGAGTCGCTTCTCGTCGCGGCGTTGGCTTCCAGGACTTCCTCTGTCGGATCGACCAGCCAGAAGCGGGACGCAGAGACAGTTAGCCATACGTTCGATGGCAGACGGTCACCGACAAGAAGCGCGAGTGGATCTGGTGCGGACAACACTTCGCGGATGCGTTTGACATCGTCAGTGGTCAAACCACTCATGTCAAGAGCCACTCTCTCTAGCTGCCGCATTCTGCGAGATGCTTCAGAAAAGAATGTGTACGCGGCCCACGACCACCCGGCTTGTCGCTTATCGGTAGGTAGATGATCGTAGTGTCCGGCATCCGTCTAAATACTCTGAAGAGATCCACTTGCACGAGTCGCTGCAAATACACCAGAAAGCACCCCAGGTGCATACGAGAAGCTGACTGTGAAGTGCTTGGCTCGACGACGGTGTAGGTCGTTGTCCTTTTCACCAATTGCAAAAAGCAGCCACGACCACCGCATGAACTGGCGCGGATTGGTGCGTGTGACATCCTTGTGAAGTGACCCGATGTCGTCGATATCGACCCCTTGGGAGGCGATTGTGAACAAGCACTCCAAAGAGGACGCCGTGAGCGGCAGGTTGTCGTCGGCTCGAAGTGACTACACGCGCATACCGATGTAAGAATTTCCTTCTTCGAGGCTGACGTCATTCCCGCTGCTGAGACTGGCGACTTGCCCGTGGTTAAGCACAAGCTCCATGATCTGGTTGGCATGCCAACCGAACTTGGAGCTTCTCAGCCGGACGGGTACGTGTGTGACTGACTTCCCGCGTGACGCCAGGACCTGGAAGATGACGGCTCTTGCTTCCAGCAAAGCTCTCGGTTGTGACTCTGCCTGCGATGACGTTCCCAGCCACTGCAAATACTCTTCCTCCCACTTGGCATCCCGTGGGATACCCACGTCAACACCCACAAGATCGGGTACGCGAGCCCACTAGTCGCACTTCGACTCAGGCCAGATCTTCTTGGCTTCCTGCTTCCACAACTCCTAGTCCACGCAAGCAAATAGCGCTAGCAGCTCCACGCCTCTCATGGATTTGTCAGTGATACGCACACTGGTCTTTGTCTTTATCCACACGGCATTCACGGGATACGGTTCATGATACAGAGTAGAGAATTTCTGCAGACTTTCGCGATACCCTCGAATAACTGACACGAGGCGCTTGAGAAGGCGATCTTTCGTGCATTGTAGTCAGTAGGCTGGCAGGAAGGAATTTCCCAACTGCGGAGCTCATTTGAAAGGCGGCAACCACACTGGAACCAGGCAAGGCGTGATCTCTCGGCTAGAGACTGGGTGACGATTGATGCTAATTGATGGATGGTAGGTCCCTGAATTGTCTCAAGAATTCTTACACCGCCAAGAGATTCCGCTTGGACCTTTGCGTTGTCATCTGAGTAATCCTGGGCGGGAAAGAGTAACGTTCAACAAAGGTTGGCCGAGCCAAGCTTGATTCAATCCTGGAATCTCTCCTGGTAGTCTGGTCCAACGTACACGCGACGACGGTTGCCATCTTGAAGACCAACGCCAACACGTCTTCGCTAAGCTTCTCAACGGCACGTTCGTGGTGTGTTGATCCCGTTGTAGACTGATATTGTGGGTGGATGGTGCTTAGAAACACCAGGCGGCGTCGTATATCAATTGGCGACCGATGGCACGAGACTCGTCCGCCG
Organism: Pythium dissotocum; assembly: GCA_023336355.1. Classification (NCBI taxonomy): domain Eukaryota; phylum Oomycota; class Peronosporomycetes; order Pythiales; family Pythiaceae; genus Pythium; species Pythium dissotocum. The sequence goes on from JAADWY010000529.1 coordinate 11,031, forward strand.
TCGAACATCTTTATGAGTCTGTCGCATTGTTCTCGCTGGTCTTCTCTGATTACTAGCATGTTGAAGCGAATGTCAAAGACAGTGAGCCACTTGTTTCGTGTCAGCATCGTCGTGATCGCCGACTGGATCTCTGGCTTCATCACGCCCCAAGAGCGACTGGATAGATGACGAGCTCGCGCAAGTAGAGAGCTGCAGGATGCGGCTCGTCGCTCTACGCAATAAAAAGTTCGAGGAGACTGTCAGCGAGGAGCGTGCGCTCGCTTCGTTTCGTGGCCTTGAAAACGGCGAGTCGACTCGTTTCCGAAACGTATCCGTCCATCAGGAATTGGATGCTGTCGAGCCTCGGACTAACAACCTCCAGAGTTTCAAGGTTTGGACACGCGTCAAAAACGCATTCGTACGAAATGATTTCTCGTCCCCAGAAGTCCCTCGATTCCAGAGTGAGGTGGCGGACTCCAAAGCCCACTGTGAGTAGTAGCTCTTTCCCTGCGTCCATCGACTCGGCCGCCATCCAATTCAAATTGAGGCGAGAAACCGACTTGATTGGGAATGGCCCGCAGGCGCGGCTCTTGGTCTCCTTGACGTCAGCATTGAGTACCCACTCTCGTCCCCACCCAGGCAACAGGACTTTCGTCCACATCGGAGACTGCCCGAGGACAAGTAGATCCGCGAGCACAACACCGTTCTCCAATTTGATCGTGTCGCTGGCTTGCGCATATCCTGAGGTCGGATCGACAGCGAGAAGCGGGACGCAGAGACCGTTTGCAATTCACGCGATGGCTGACAGTCAACAAGAAGCGCGAGTGGGTCTGGTGCCAATAGAACTTCTCGCATGCGTTCCACGTCGTCACTTGCGAAGCCATTCACGTCAAATGACACGTCCTCTACCTTTCGCATGCAGCAAGACGCCTCGGAGAACAGTGTGTAAGCGACCCATCCCAGTTGACGACGGTCAGCCAATAGAGGGCTATAGAAGCCCGTGAGCGCCGAAACACCTTGAAGCGATCCACTACTATGGATCGCAGCAAACAGACCGGAAAGCACCGTACGTGGAGATGTGAGGTCGACCGTAAAAGTGCTTGGCACGGCGACGGCGAAGATCTTCATCCGTCTCACCAACACCAAGCAGCAACCACAGCCCCCTCATGGACTGGTCCGGATAGGTGCTCAAAATCTCGTCGCGAAGTGGACCGAAAGCGCCGATATCGATCCCTTCTGAGGCGATCACGAACAAGCACCTCAGTGAGGACGCATCGAGCGGCTGGTAGTCGATGACGCGAAGGGATTGCACGCGCAAACCGTTGTACGATTCTCCTCCTATGTAGCTTATGTAGTTCCCACTATCGAGACTCGCGATCCGTCCGTGGGCGAGCACAAGCTCCATGATGCTGTTGGCAAGGCTAATAAACTGCCAGCATCTCAGTCGGACGGGTACGTGGGATACTGTCTTGCCTCGTGACGCCAGGACCTGGAGCATGAGAGCTCTCGCATCCAGGAAAGCTGTCGTTTGCGAGTCCGCCTGTGATGACGAGCCGAGTCACTTCAGATAGTACTCCAGGCACTTTCCCTCCACACGAAGGCCCACCTCAACACCCACGTGATCCGGAACGCTCGACCACTCATCATATTCGGCGTCCGGCCCTATCGTCTTTGCTTCTTGCTTCCACAGGTCCCAGTCCACGCACGCAAACAACGCCAACAGCTCCACTCCTTCGATAGTCTTGGAGGTGAGACGCACAGTGTACTTGGCCCTGATCCACACGGCATTCGCAGGGTACACTTCATGATAGAGCGTGGTGTGTTTCAGAATGCTCTCGCGATACCCGCGAACGACCGACAAGAGCCGCTTGAGCTGATCATCGGTTGCCATTCTTGCTATTGTGAGGAAGTTCCCGACTGCGAAGGGCATTTGAGAGGCGGTAACCACTCTGCGACCAGGCTAAGAAGAAGCTGATGATTGATGTTGAGTGATTGATGGTAGATCTGGAAAGAATTCATAAATCGTCGTAAGATTCCATGGTTAAAAGCTGACGAATATTAGCGTTTGAGCGTGAGTAGTCCTGGGCGGTACGGCTGCATGTCGTACGATGGTGGTGGGCCCTTGTGGGGCTTCTGGCCTTGGTAAAGCATCTGCAAGTTGCACGCATCAATGGCCATGGTTTCGTCGGGATCACTTCGGATCAAATCACCGTGGCTGATGTCGTTTGTCCACGTGGCTCCGCTGTTGGCCTTGCCCGCAAACGGCGTCGACTCTCTCGTGGCGTGTGGGCTCCACTCTCCATCCAGACGTGAGGCGGTGAACGAGCGAAAGTAGCGGCCACTGATGCCCATGGCCTCCACGATCATCAGGTACTGGTTCATGCTCTTGACTGTGTACACTTGGACGGCTTCATAGAGTCTGGAGGCTGTGTCACTCATCACGACAGCCGATGTCGAGCCAAAGTTGCCTGGGAACTGGTCGATCGGCATCCTCGCGCGGTAAATCTTGCCATTATCACCGGCAAAGAACAGGTACATGTTGCTGCTGTCGCCGATGATCGTCTGGTCAATTGGACCTGAGGGTGTGTCTCTGATCTTACCTGTGAACAGCGGCTTCGGGGACGACCACGCACTGCCGTTCGATGGATCACTCGACGTACGGTACGTGAACGCCGTTCTCCCCCACTGGTACGCCAACACCCAGATATTCTTCGGGCGGAAGAGAAAAAGCGTCGGCGCGACGGCGTTGAAGGACGTCCGCGTCTGGCTGGCACTCGCCATGTCGCTCCACTCGGAAAAGAGACCAAAGTGCATGGAACCGTACGAGTGGCCGTCATGAATGGACGCGTACACGAGATGCTTGTCGTTGTAGGGGACATGGGTCAGGTCCTTGACGGAAACCCACCCGTTCTTGGGGATCGCGAGAGCGGAGTTGGGCGTTGCCTTCCATGTGAGCTGGGTCGGAAGCGCGCACTGTGCGGACACCACAGACACCAGAAGAAGCGCGAGAGCCGCCGTGGTGAAGAGGAGTCTGAAGCAGCGGAGAGTCTTCATCGTCGGTGCTGGAAGCGGAGCTAGACTGGCAGGAATGAGGTTGAGGCTCCGGCCAAGAACTGAGAATGCACTTGTTGGCTGCTTTCCCTGCAGTTTATTTCCTACTGGCTGGAGCTGTTCGTTGAAGAAGGTGGTTTGCTGAGGAAAACTGCAAATCTTCGAATATTTCACCCAAAGTGACAAACTACGCAGAGAAAGGACGGCTCAAAGGGAAGCCAACGCGGAGATTGTCAAGCGAATCGACCAGATACATGCACGGGAATACAGTAATCTGTCGATTACTAAAGGAATAGGAAGAAAACCGCAGTGTTTATGAACTTCAATGTTGCTACGTCGTGGATGTCAGTCGAAAATGCGGTCGATCGCCATGTAAGTGAGACCGTTCGCAGGGCTCGGATGGCTTCGACGATGCAAGACGCCTACCAAAAGTATACTCGCCGTTTCACGCACTCGGCTGCCAGCTCGAAAATCAACGACACGACGTCGGCATCCAACTTTTCAATGGCTCCGGCTCGACGTCTTGATTTGGCTTTGCCTGTCTTGCGTGGATGAAGGGCACTGAGGAAGGCCAGACGCTGGCGGATACCGACTGCGGCCCTAGCACTCGAGATGGGTTCGCCGTCGAACGGCTTGACGAGTTGAGTGCACCGCTCTCGTTGGCTCGCGCTAGTGTTGAAATTGACCTCAAGGCTGAAGACCTGGAGCCGCTTGTTCTGCTGGAGCATCGTCTCGAGCACCGATTCAATCTCAGACCTGAGCAAGTCTTCAACGGCAACCCGACCGACTCGAAACTCCGTCAGGAAACGTGCGGCAGGATGCTGTGGGTCACTCAAGGCAACGAGAAGCTGGTGGAAGGTATCGACGAAGATCGCAGAGTCAACAGACGCGGATCTGCCGTAAACCGAGAAAGACGCGAGGCGGCAGACGCCCGAAGCGTACCCATCCAGCAGAAACTGCAGACTGTTGATCGTAGCTCTTTCGGTCGAAGACGGAGTCACACCAACCATCCAAACCCAAGGATGGTACCTCTCTGACAAACAGCGGATCGAATCCGCGGATCGAGATCCACCGCCTATCGATTGCAGTAACTCCATCACGGCGTGCTTGGACTGATCAGACACAGCATTTATCGTGACATCCGTTATCGTCTTGATCCCAAAAGGCCCACGTTGACTGCGTGTGGATGCTTGGATATCATCACGATGCAACCAGGCTTCGCCCAAAGCCGGCACAAAAACCTTCGTCCACGTTGACGAACGCTCGAGCACGGGCAGATCGTCCAGTACGTCACCACTTTTGATTCGAGTTGGTTCACTGGCACTTTTGGACTTCGACGTGGGGTCGACCAACGAGAAGCGAGACGCCGACACCGATTCCGTCGCAAGCGCAGATGGCCGATGCAGTAAGAGAGCTAGTGGATCGTTGGCTCCGAGCACCGCACACACTCGCTCCATGTCAGCGCTGGTAAACTGACGGCATCCAACGTCACTTCCTCGAGTCGATTGGGAGCACCGGAAACCTTGGAGAAGAGAGCGAACGCGATCCAGGACCACACCGTGTGACGCTCGTCCACTGAAGTGGCGTGCGTGTCGTAGAAGCTTATCGTAACCGCGCGAAGGGATCTGCTCGCACGAATCGTCGAGAATATACAGCAAAGCACTGGAGCTGGATACCGTGGGCTCAGCGTCAACTGCTTCGGGCGGCTGCGGCAAGTTGCATCGTCCTTCTCGCCAATAGCGAGCAGTTTTCACAATGCTGCTGCCACTTGGTGTGGGAAATCCTCGGGCTTCAGTGTGTCTTTGTCGAATACGCCAAGGTCTTCGAAAGCAACACCCTCGTCGGCGATCACCGCCAAAAATTGGAGCGACGGCGCGTCCACTGGAGAGCCGTGGTCCAGTTCCAGGTATTCGACTCGGAGGCCGTCGTAGAACCGTCCGCCGTCCAAGACCATCTTTTGCACCATGTCTAGACCTGTGATCCCTGTTCGAGTGACCACGAATGACAAGATTTGACACGGCTCTCGGGTGATGTCGGTGCAAGTGAGCCGCACAGGCACATACGGAACCGTTCTCCCGCGCGACGTGAGTATCTTGTGCACGAGGACTCGGGCGTCCAGCAACTGCTTGGATTGTGAGTACACATGGGACGACTTTGCGAGCCACGTCAAAACCGTCTCCATGTACTGGCCTGGTAGCGACAGATCCACAACGACGCCGATGAGGCTCGGTGTACTCGTCCACTTGTTCCAGTTCGACTCAGGCCATATCTTCTCGGCTTCTTGCTTCCACAGCTCCCAGTCCACGTACGCTAGCAGCGCGAACACCTCCAGGCCTTCCATCAACTTCACAGTTGGACGGAGACACGACTTCGTCTGGATCCACACGGTGCTAGCTTCATCTTCTCGACGGAACACTGCCGTATTCACCACATGAGGAGGGGGAACCACGTTGCGTATCGCGGTATCGTCGGGCAACGGATGTAAGCTGCTTGAGAAGAGGAGTTGATGCCGCTTTCACCCATCGCGTCGGCGGTCTTGTCGAAGGCGGGAGAAAAAAGAGAAACTGGGGATTTGGAGTGAAGAGTCCTTATATGCAACCAGACGTACAGTAAGAGGCACGGCGTTGATGCTTGATGACTTGACTTTGTCAGAAGCTTCTTCGGATTCGTCGACATTTCGCAACCTTAAAGTGAACCGGTCGAATCACTAATCTGCATCTTGCGCTGCGCGCGGCATGGCCACGTCCACCAGACGACGCCGTCGATCCGGAACAAACTCGAAAATACTCGTAATCAAGCTCGGATCCAGCAATCCCATCGCCGAAACCTGGTCGCCTTGCCCCCAGACAACACTCAGAAACGATGTCTTGCCGTGGGTACTCATTGGTTCGCGAGGCGTGAGCAGCAGAATGTCGTGTTGCTTCTCGAACGCAACTTTGATCAGCGGTGTTGACTCCGGTGTAGTTGTCGCGAGCGGCAGGTGGAGCTTGAAGAACGACAAGCGCCGGTTGTTCTCGAGCATCTGAAGCGCGTCAGTCAGCACGTTCGAGTCCACGATGTCTTGGCCATCAACCATGCAAAAGACGTCGAACTCGAAGATCTGGAGCTGCTTCGTCATTGGACGCGACTCGTCCGCCAATATGTGGAGCAGCGTCGTAAGCTGGCCAAGCGCTTCTCCAGTAAGCATCTCGATTCCCACGGAGAGTCGCTTGAGTTTTCTGCAGTGACCACTGACAAAGCTTTCGGCAAAGCCCAGCAGATCTTCCGACGACGCTTGCCACAGATGCAGATCTTCGAGGTTTGGGCAGGCTTCAAAGACACCAGGACACCAAGCGTCCAGTGAGCCGTCACGGTCCAGCAGCTCAAGCGCCTGCACGGAATCGCCGATAAGTTGAAGTAGTTGCAGTACGGGAGCCTTGTTGTCTTCACGGAATCCCCACAGCTCAAGTTTTTGAATCGGCCGAACCATCGGCAATGGAGCCGGACTCTCGATGCGAGATGATACCGTGGCTTCACCATCACGGACCCACGCACGTCCCCACCCAGGAAGGAAGACACTCCACCAGCCATCACAACGACCGAGCACACGCAATGAATCGAACTGTATCCCTTCAGCGATCTGCTCCACTTCTCCGTCGGCGACGCTCACGTCCTCGAGGAACACCTTGCTCGTCGATATCCGTACGTTCTTGTACTCGTTGACATCGGTGGACTCCTCACTGAACAGCAACTGCAGCGGATCTTCTGCCACGAGTAGCTCTTGCATCCATTGCACGTGGACGCTGGTCAGCGAGTCGCCGTTCACTCTCGTCTTCACGATGCTGTGGCTCGCATGCGGGCTGAACAGCGCGAACGCGAGCCAGTAGATGGACTTTCGTGGGACTGCAACATACTCAGTGGCGAGCTGGAAGTTGGCGGCAATCTCACGCACAGACTGGCTGAACGCGACGGCTGACAGCAGCCCAGGAGCGACCAACGACTTATCAAGTCGCGACATGACCACGCGCTGTACGCTGCCTCCGTAGCCGCTTGTACTCGTACCCAGCAGCGTGTTGAGTGCGTTGACAGTCAGCCTCGTATTCCTTGGCGTCCGCACGAGCTCCAGCGGCGGCAGATCCGCGACCTGGATCCCATGGCAATGGATCGTCATCATCTCGTCCAGATACGCGTCGTCCACACGCGTGAACTCGGCAATATCATTGTGGACTCCCACGATTCGACAGCTTCTCGTAGCGAGTTGACAGCCTCGTACTTGGTCCTCGTCCTCGTTCAGCTTGAGTCTCGTCTGGAGGCGGCCGAGTTCCGCGATGGAAGGCAGCACTTCCATCATGTTGGCTCGCCACGGTCGTCCAGGTTTGATCCTCAGCCGCACGGGAACACTCGTATCCTCCAGATAACGCTCCAGCATCGCACGTAGGCTCTTGTAGTCGTTTGTTGGCGCGTCTCCTGGGTCATTGTCCCCACTCAGGTACGCCGTCAACGTCGTCGCGTCGGCCAGTTGCGTACACACAAGATCCACGCCTACGACGTAAGGCTGCTGCTCTGGCTCCAGTACGATAGACACCCACTGGTACGCGAACCAGGACCCGCTGGCGGCCTGCAGCTCCTCCACGAAGCAGCGCCAAGCCACGGCGTCGGCTTTCGCCAGGAGAATGAACAGCTCAATGGCTTCGAAGTTGCGCGCGTGGTGGTCGCGCGGACACATCCAGACGATGGAGACGGCGGGATAGGCGTCGCACATCGCGTGCTTGACGGGGCGGATGCGCATCTGCACGAGCGCGTCGAGCCATGGACGCAGCAGCGCGTGAAGAGGTGGCGATGGCGACGTCATGTTGGGACGATGGTCTCCTTTATTCGATCGCTCGTTTGTTTGTTTTCCCAACAGTTGTTTCGGCACGATTTCTTCATACAGCAGCCAATCAACAGAGTTTTATGCACTGTTTTACCCAATAAATGGACAGAATCCTGTTTTTTCCTAGAGATCTTTGGTGGTCAAGTTTACGACCATGTAATCAGAGTTTTAGCCCCTTGCTGAAGGTGGAAAGATGAACGTAGCGGTGGCATCAAGCGGATTCCACGAACCGCTTGCGAGAGCAATCGAATGTGCAACTAGGTGAGCTCGATCCGCACTTGTCGTTTGAAGACTGGGGCTCCTAGCTGGAAAATGAGCGTGAGCACATTGCTGTAGAGTTTCCCATCACTATTAGCATCCACAGTGCCCTCACCACCACGGAGAACACTGAGGAATGCCAGTTTGCTGCTGAGGTCGACTGGGCCACGTCGAAACCACGGGTCTCGGTCGAAAACTGGAACGAACGCATCGTGGAACAGCGATTGGAGCTCGTCTGACTCGTCTTCTAGTCGAAAACGAAGCTAGATTTTGCGGAGCGTTTGGTTCTCGAGCAGCATTGGCACGACAATCTCGACAAGATCCATGAGCTGTTCATTCACGACGTCCAGTCCGAGTGACAAGTCTTGCAGGTGCAACGAGAGGTTGTGACTTGGGTCACGCAGTGCTTGGAAGAAGGAGACGATATATTCGATCTCCAGGATGACGACGTTCGATAGCACAAGGCATCTCAACTTGACCGCACCACTTGTGGTGTGGGTGACGTATAGATCAAGCGTTTCCACTTGAGCACTGTTGATGGTCACGTCCTCGATGGCCGTACAAGTACCCAGCACGGTGTCGATCCAATCGTCGAGAAAGAGGCCGCCACGGTGTTCGCTCACCGTCAGCTTCTTCGTGGCTTTGCCGATCCGAGCCAGTAGCCGCGCCGCGTTGTCCAGATATCGATCCGACGTCAAGACCGTGATTTCTTCAAATGTTGACGGATCGACGCGTTGACTGTTGGTTTCCATCACTGTGCTTGTCATCACGTCGTGCTCAGCGACCCACGCTTCACCACGCCCTGGAAGCTGGACAAGCCACCCTTTATACTCGTCGGAAGAGGAAGATGCTCGTAGTACTTGCACTTCGATCGGCTCTGCACTTTCGAACGAGAAGTCGGGCGTCGGAGGTCTGATTTCCTCTCCGTAATACTTATGCTTGAGGATGAAGCGAGTCGCGGAGATCTTCACGTTAAGCTTGTTGTCCCGTGGGTTGGAGACCTGGTCGTATAAAGCGTTGTCCTTCTCCAGGACGCTTTCGACTGTACCTAGGAGTGTCCGAGACGTGGTGGAGGGTGAGGTCCAGGTGCTTGACTTGATGACGTGCGTAGCTGCTGTACAGATATCGCGTAATGAGCTGCCACATCTGATCTTGGATGGCAAGAGCCTTATGATCCAGCTCGTTGATTGGCATGTCGAATCGTGTCGAAACCGACCGCACCACGGAGCTCACTGTGACGGCTGACAGCACTGTCTCCACCACACTGAGCGGATTGAAGTCTGACAGGATGACGTGGTAGACGCCCGTTGAACGGAAGCCTGGCACGCACTCATCTTGTACAAGCAACGAATGCAACACTGGCACAAGAACAGCAGCATTATTGGGTGATCCGCAGTTCGGACGAAGCGCCGGGAGGTCGTCGATACGGACGCCGAGATCTCGAATCTGGAGAAGTAGATCCAGCGCCTTTGTATCTGGCAGGGTGTCAAACTGCTGACTACCCACGATCTCGAATTGGAGACCGATGTTCGTCGGCTTCTTGCTGGGAGTCCGGATGCTGAGGATCTTCTTCAACGGTCGCGCCACGTCATGGTTACTGTGCTCTGCACGCTTGAGACGACAGCTCACTGGGACGCGAAGAGCGTCATCTTCGGGTTGAAGGGTCACATCCATGAGCTGAAGAACACCTTGCAAATGGTCGCTGCAGCTCTCCAGTTTCACGCTCGTAGCGGCTAGAAGATCGATGTCTTCGGGCACGCGGGCGTCAACAACAAGACCCACTGTGAACGCCTTTTCGTCTGGCTGTCGACTCGTCATCAACTCAGTAAGTTCTGAATCGATCCACGCGCTCACATCGTCACAAGTGGCCGACCTGTCATCCCAGATCTCCTTCAGGATACCTCTCCAGAGCGCAGCATCCACACGAGCGAGCAGCGCCAGCGCCACAAGCCCTTCCAGGATCTGCGCAGTGACTGGCGGCTGGATGGAATCGAGGGTACACTGAATCCACAGGATCCGCGGTGCAGAGTTTGCCAGGAGACACTTCTTTAACTTGAGGGTACATGTTCCCTAGCTCACGCAGTGGCGCTTGCCACACGCGGAAGCTTCTGGTGAGCGTCATGCTGTTGATCCAGCTCATTCTTCTGCGCTGAGGACGAACTGGAATGAGGAGATCACTCCAAAACTCAAGCCAACGGTTGGCCAGCTGAGCAGTTTCTCTAAATCTTCACGCAAGATTCAATAGCCTCGGTAAGCTGATTATCGCTTTTTAGAGGGATATCTGGACGCTGAGCTTATTTCTCCTCCGACGGAATTTTTGATCTTTGTTAGCGCGCTCCTACTTCGTAAGCATACTATGCTATCTGGGTGAAAAACCTCCGGTCACTAGTGGCAAATGCGTGGGAATCCGGCATATAAGCCGCCCAAAACAGCCATTTTTCGATGATATTTTTCCTACGATCCAATTTCAGCCAATCAAAATATCACCAATCCTTTGACATGGCTCCATTTCCGTTGAGGCAAAAGCACCCAGTCTCATATGCTCCCAGCCAAAGAAGCATTCGGATCTGCCGGTTGGGAAATCGACGAAAAGAGAGAACTCCCAGCGACGATGGCGACCGCGGCGGCATCACGGCCATCGGAGGACGACAAGCTACGCACTATGTTGAAGCACTGGTACGATCAACTGTGTAAATGCGCGTGTCTTCCGGACGACATGGGGGAGATCAACGGAGAGGCAGTTCTGGATCAAGACGAAACCAAAGACTCTACTCACCCGCAAGGCGCTGGAGGGGATGGAACTCATGGCGTAGCTAGCTCAAGCTGACTGGGAGATGTGGAAGCGCGAGGCGAAGACGATCTGGCCTGAGTCAGAATGCGACGAGTGGACGGATTCGCTCAGATTCAAGGACATCTAGACACGGTGTTCGAGTTGCTCGCGAGGACCTCGCAAGTGGAGGGAGTTGGTTCAAGCGAGAGAGATGCTGCTGGGAATGCTTGATGCAGCCGGCGTCTACCCTCGCGAAGGACCAGTTCGGCTCATTCGCGACACCTACTCAAACCAGGCTCCAAAAGAATGGATCTTTCAGATCCTGCAACTCGTCCTCACTCGAAAGCGGAAACAAGAGCGAGGCAGGAGAACATGGACTGTACAACGGACTGCGTGTACGGTATGTGGTGCCCAAACTACAGAGTGGACCGAAGGTGTCCTTCATGGCTTCGGACGTCCAGTGTGTGCGAGCGTTGGCGGAGAAAGGCGTTGCAGTACACAGTCTGGGGATGATCTCGGTCGCAATCCTTCGAGACTATCAGCAGGATTTGATGCAGTGGCTGTGGGGGTTGTTCGCTTTTGGCACTTAGACCACAGCTTTATCAGTCCTCAATGCAAGTGTGCACACGGCGTCTCCGATGATTATCCGTGTTCCAAGGCCTTAGTATGTGAGGCCAGGCAAAGGCAAAGTGTATTCTCTGGGTTCGTGGACCCGATGCCGTGGCATCGTACAGTGAGAATATCCGTGGGGCTTGGCGTCGTGCCATGATGGAAGATGACCAGGCCACAACTAAGCTACCCTAGTTTCCTCGGCTAGGA
>JAADWY010000530.1:0-22715 GCA_023336355.1 Pythium dissotocum
ACCCCCCCCCCCCCGCCTCTCCAGCGTCCTGTGGTCTTCGGTTGAAGTTGATCTACAGCGCGTCCATGATGTCGGCTTCCAGGTCGTCCAGCTACATGCATGTACACACGTCACACAGTCAGCGTCTCAGATGTACACCCACTCCTCTTTCTGACTACGTACATCGTCCTCGGCCGCGTCGTCGTCCACGCTGTCCACGTCCACCTTAGCGTCGTCATCGTCTGGCTTGGACGCGTCCACGTCGCCGTCGTCGTTGATCACGCTGGCCGAGTAGCTGCCGGCCGCCTCAGCGATCGCCTTCTTGAACAGCGCTGCGTCCTTCGCGGCAGGACGCGCTGCCGACTCGTCCACGTCGGTTCTGGGCTGCTTGAGCCGGCGACTGGCCAACTGGCCCTTGAGATCCGACGCGCCTCGCTTCCGCTTCTGCTCCTGCGCCTCCTCCTCTTCCTCCGCCTCCATGAGTCGCAGGAACGCGTCGTCCATATCCTACACAACACACACAATGAAACTGAGTCTACGAAGCAGACAGTAAGCTTCTCAGGAGACGGCTCACCTTGGCGGGCTCGCGAGCCGCTGAGGCTTTCGCCGTCGCGGCAGCAGTCGACGCTGACGACGCGGCTGGCTTCTGGTCTCGCTTTGAGGCTCCAAGTTGCGAGATCTTGGACAGGAAGTCGAATGTGCCACCGCTCGCGACGACGCCCTTGTTCTCAGGGATGCGTGGGGCACCCACAGGCGGTCCGCCGATCATGCGACGCATGGGACGACGCTGTCCGGAGGCTGAGACCGACGATGGAGTGGTTTGTGCTTCGTGGTCTTGCAAAGGCTCCTTGGCTTCTTCCGCACGCTCCACGTCAGCGACGTCGACCTCAGCTGAGAACTTGACCGACTTCTTCTTCTCAGCGGGTGGCTTGGCCTCAGCTGGCACGCCGACTTTCGACGCCTTGACCAAGATGGAGTCGGGCGGTGGCTTGGTCAATACCGGAAGAGGCTTGGCGTGTCCATTGGCCTTGGTTTCCGAGTCATTGTCGACTGAATCAGCTTCAGTTCTGGACTCCCCCTTGCCCTCCTCTTCAGACTTGGCGGCTGCAGCAGTGGCTGGGTTCGGTGGAGGAGGAGCTGCTGCTGCAGCCTCGGCGGCCGCCTTCTTGTCCGCTGCCTGCTTTGCTAGCTTGGCCTTCCATTCATCCGCGAGAAACTCGGTTTCTGGCGCGTGACTCCATATCCGTGCACTTTTCAGCATCCACTCGGGCACGACGACCTTGACGTTGGGCATGCTCTTGGCCTGTAGATGCTTCTGCGTTTCAAGACGACCAGGATGGATCACCAGGTGAGTCATGTCGAAGTTCTCCATCGTGAGGCTGGGGGTTGCGCCGAGCTCGACAGCGAGTTTCCACAGATAGTGCGACTCCGGTTTGCGAGGGCCTTGCAACGGAAAGAGACCGCTGAACACGAGCTTGCAGTCGGCGAGCACCCTCTTCTTGAGCTATTCAACAAAGAAACTTCATGAGCCTCATATGGACAACAGCATACCAACTCGAATACATACCTCTGTGAGGATGCGCTTGACATCACGACCCTTGCCGGACATTTGATCAACAGCAGACACAGCGTCCCCTTGGTCGTAAAAAGCTCTGTGAACATCCGTCAACACGCGCTTGGCGTGGTCCAGGTGCACGTCGAGAACGACGTCGTCTTCGAAGCCGAGCACACCGCTACCAGACGCGTTGTTGATCTCTGCTTTCGAGTTGAAGTAGTGGTATGGCTCGATCAGGAACACGTTTCCTTCGTTTTCCTACAGGAAGAAATAGATGGGACGTTAGCTCAACGTTGATAAGTGCTGCGTTTACATGATGACTCACCTTCCACACGTCGATTCGGTCATCGAGCACCAGGATCATCGAGTCGTCCGAGGACGGGAACAGTAGCTTCAGTGACTTGTGCTGCATATCGGGTGTATCCGTTCGCGCGACGATGCGGTGCTGAAAGAACTTGCCGTTGGGGTCGATGATCTTGGCAATCTGCTCCGCGTACGTGCGCGTGCCGTGTGTGTAGATGAACAAGTCGTACTTGAGGGAGAGCTCCTCTAGAAATTCAACGAGTCCGGGGCGAAGCTTGACAACGTGCTGGCTGGGAAGACCGGGGATCGTGAAGAAGTGGATGTCGTCTACAAGTCAGTAGGTTTCGTCAATACCCCACATACACCTACAACTAGCCCCATGAAAGCACACACGAACCTGTCTTGACAATCGACTCCTGCACATCTTCTACGCGCACTGCGTGGAGCAGTGTGTGGTCAAGATCCAACACGAGCGAGAGCTTCTTGGTGTCGAGCTGGCGCTTGATGTTGGCCGAATCAAACTTCTCTACAACGCACAGTAAACGTCAACTCAAACGCCCACAGCGACCACACTGTTATAGGTCATCACGTACTGGCTTCTTCGACGTTCAGACGCAGCATTTGTCCATGTGAGACGACGTTGACCGACCTGCGCTCGTCGTCCAGGTCGTCTTCGTTCTCGTCCACGACCGCCAGACACATCATACACGTGCGTCCGTTCATCAGCGGGTGGATACAGTACTCGACATACGCGATAGGCACCGCCGCAGTGTCCTTCGCGTCTCCATTCATGTGCGTGAGCAGCGTCTTCACTTGATCCGCCGTTAGGATGCGGAGGCTTCCGCCGGCCGGCGACACGAGCGGCTGCAGATTCCCCTGCTCAATGGCTCCGATCGTGCCCACCACTTGGCGCTGGTCAACGGAAGAGCCATCCGAGATGCTCCAGTCGGCCGTAGAGACCAGCGCCACGGCGCAGTGGATTTCCTTGCGTCGAATATGGTCGGGGCCGTTCATGGAGCTCGCCATCGGGCCAGCTCCTCACTGAAAATGGCTCTCTTGGTAACAACACCTTGATTTGTACCCCATGGGTGTATGTCTCCAAATGTGTCAGTTACAAACATATAATCCAAATACAAGACGGTCTACTGATATAGCTGAAGACGGTTGCGTCGGCCATTGACCTGTTGGTTGGCGGCGCAACACGAAGAGCTCCATTCAATTGGAGCAATCCATTCGCGAAGCAAGTGACGTCCTCCGCGGCTCTTGACATCCACTGCAAGCATGGCGACGACCGGAGAGTTCAAGCGCTTGGTGCTCAAGCAGTTCCCGCCCACGACTGAGGCTGAGACCGTCGAGAACGCGTACTGGAAGAAGTTCCAGTCGCCTCAGGAGCTTCAGCAGGTTGGCCCAATCACTCACGTGGACGTTTCTCCAGCGGCGCCGCACAACATCGCGATCACGACGTCGACGCGCATCCACCTCTACAGCACGGCGACTAACGAGATCGTCAAGACCTTCAGCCGCTTCCGCGATGTCGTGTACTCCGGCACGTTCCGTTCGGACGGCAAGCTGATCGTGGCCGGTGGCGAGGCGCCCCAGGTGCAGGTGCTGGACATCGGCACGCGCTCTATTCTGCGTACGTTCAAGGGCCACACGGCCGCCATCCGCAGCACCAAGTTCTCGAGCGACAACGTCCACGTGCTCTCGTCGTCGGATGACAAGACCTCGCGATACTGGGACCTGCCAACGGGCAAGCCACTCGCGCTGCTTGGTGAACACACGGATTACGTGCGCTGCTCGGCCGCGAGTCCATCGTCGCAGAGCATTTGGGCCACGGGCTCGTACGATCATACGGTCAAGCTATGGGATCTGCGCACGTCGGACCAGTCGGTCTCGGCCAGTACGATGAGTCTGGACCACGGCGCGCCAGTCGAGGCGTGTTTCATGATGCCAGGCGGTGGTCTGCTCATGTCGGCGGGTGGCAACGTGGTCAAGGTCTGGGATATTCTCAGTGGCGGCCGCATGCTGCACTCGTTCTCGAGCCACCAGAAGACCATCACGAGCATCGGTCTTGACGGCACGGGCACGCGTCTGCTCACGGGCTCGCTGGACGGCCACCTCAAGATCTACGACCTCAAGACCTACGAGGTCACGCACGGTTTCAAGTACAAGAGCGGCGTGCTGGCGTTCGGTATGTCGCCGACGAACTCGCACCTCATTACCGGTACCGTGGACGGCATGCTCACGATCCGTCGACGCAACATCAAGAAGGCGGAGCTCCAGGACCTGCAGAGCCGCCAGGCGATCATCCGTGGTGGTACTTACAAGTACTTTATCCGTGGCAAGAACGCCAAGCCGGCCCCGAACGACTTCACGGTCGCGACGACGCGCCACAAGCGAATCGCGCCGTACGACCGTGCGCTGCGGAAGTTCGACTACAAGCGAGCTCTCAACGAAGCGCTCGACACGCGCTCGCCTATTATTGTCGCCAGTATGCTGGAGGAGCTGCGTCTCCGCGTCGGATTGGACCGTGCGCTGTCGGGCCGTGACGAGGAATCGCTCGAGCCGCTGCTCTCGTTCCTGATCAAGTACGTGACCGACCCCAAGTACTCGTCGCTGCTGATCCAAGTGTGCACGCTCGTGTGTGACATCTACGCGCCCAAGCTGAGCCAGTCGATGGTGATCGATCAGCTCTTCGTCAAGCTCCACGAGAAGATCGCCGAGGAACTGCGCATGCAGAAGCAGATCATGGGCGTCGTGGGCATGATGGACACGGTCATGGCCGCGCAGTCCAATGGCACGATCGCTGGCGACCAGAAAGACATCGACATGGAAGCCAGATAAATACATACCACTAGAGACCCAACCACCCAGATCATGAAATATACAGTGCGTCGTGTACGTTTGCATTTACGTTGAGGTGTGTCTCTCTTGTTTTCATGAGCTCCCTAACACTCTCTAGCTTTCTTTCAACCCATTCCGGCCAAGAGCTCCAGTGGCATTGCGAGCGAACGGGCACACGCCTACTACTACGCGATAAATCTATCTGGACAGCGTGTGCACGGCCTTCAGCACGTCCTCGAACTCAATGTTCTCCTGGACCTTCTTAGGTCGCACCTGGTTGTCGTCGTTCGTCGTGATGGTGATCAGGTCCTTGTCCTGCGTCCAGTTCTCCGCCGCGAAGATGGCCGCCACCTCCTTGTCCGCCACGTTCAGCGACGCCTTGAGCACAGCCGCCGACACCACGCTGTGGCTCTTGCGGATCGAGTCCAGGATGTACGCGCGCACGGCATCCGTGAAGCCCGAGACCTTGGCGACAAACGCCACGTCGACCTTCCAGAAGTCCTAGAGTATACCACAAAAGAAGAGCCCACCCCGTCAGCCAAAAGCACTCACAACAAACCCACGCTGTGAACAATACGAACCTCGAAGCGGCACGACTGCAGCAAGTAGCCGGCAGTCAGGATCTGCTTGACGTTGGCGTCCTCGCGGAAGCTCTCTGGCACGATGGCCGACGCGCCGCTGAAGAACGCCGATGGCAGCACGCTCACGGCCTTGGCCAGCACGCTGGCGATGTGCTCGACATTCGCAGCCGCCGGGTACACGAGGTACAGCTTGAGCAGCGCCAGGTCGGCGTCAATGTCCACCGAGCCGTTCGCGAGCTGCTCGGCGAGGTACGCCTCGAGCGTCTTGATCACGCTCTCGTCGAAAAAGCCATTGCTCTCATAGGCGTGGAGCAGCTTCTTCTGCACGGCCGAGGCCTTCTGCGCGTCAAGCGCCGTGTAATCCACCAGGGTCTGCTTCGTGAACGCCACCATGTTGCTCGTCGTCGTCGGTCTCTTCCTGCGTGGGCTCCGCTCAATCCGCACGGCCCCGATCCCTCCTGGTAGCCAATCCCCTCCAGACCTGCGTTGACACAAATACCCGCTAAAGGCGATAGACAGACGTGGCAGATGAGGTATGGTAGAGCTCACATGCTAATTTAAATCACAGACTATCAGATTCTTTCCAAAATGCGTCTACAAAGGTTTTTGGCAATGACACTACGCCTAGTATGGAGTACCCACCTCTGCACTATCAATTAAGACAGGTTCCGATAAGATGGCTTCGAAAATGGCTCACCACCATGCTAAACTCGTGCAGCGGCACTCGAGTCGCACGGGTCGATGCAGTCAACACCACCACCACAATGGCATCTTTGACGTCTCGCAATGCTCCAACACAGCGCCCCGCAAGCCGGCTTAGCAAGCCCCAAGCGCCCACGAAGGTCTCGTCCTCGCCACCTCCACAGAGGAACCAGGAAGAACCCGACGTCCCTCCACTCGCCATGAAACGCGCTCTCACAGCGCGGAACCAAGACGCCGATGATATTCGGATAGAAACACACTCCACAGCACGCAGTCCACTTCAAGATGCAGTCGAAACACCGCGAAGCCGCGTCGTGGTGCTGCGCAAATGCGAGGACCTGAACATTCGGACAGGCGGCTTCCAGAACATCGAGGAGCAGTCCTGGCGGCCGCGGGATCTGCGCCGTAGTCGGCCCTCCACCGCTGATAGCTCGTATCTCCCCAGTAGACCTCTTCTTTAAGCTTAATCACCTTCCATCCGTCCATGCCGACCCCCATGGTCATCCAATGCATTGTGCCAATCGGGCAATCGTCCGCGTGTCCTTTCGCCACGTTGTCCCTTGTTTGGTGATGTGTGTCCCTCGTTTCACTGACACGTTGACAGGACCTTTTCGACCGAAGAGGTCACTCATTCGAGAACCGGCCACACAAACACCATGGCGAGCCACGCGGACGACGAAGGCGAGATCGATATGGAGGCGGAGCGCCGTCTCCAGGGCCTGCTCATGGGCCTCAAGCAGCAGGCAGACCAGCTGATGATGACCGAGAAGTTTGAAGATGCCATCCGCCTCTACCGCGGTCTACTCGTGCATCTCACCAAGTCCCAAGTCAAGGTAGGATACTAGGAGTCTACTTCCTTCGCTTGCAATGAGGACTCGTTGCTGATGGAGTGTACGACTGCTATTGTAGATGGCCGTGCAGAAGGATCTGGTGATTTCCTGCCGTATGAACGTGCTCGGTGCGATGAGCAAGCTGGAGCAGTGGCGTGAAGTCCCAGGCGAGTGTGAGCACGTGTTCACGTTCCTTCAGGAGATCAAGGCTGACTTGGAGAAGACCATGAGCGAGGAGGAGCTGGGCCAGATGCAGGCGGCGATTCTGGGCCGTGTGTTCTACTTCCGCGGCTCGGCGCTGCTTCGTTTGGGTGGCTTCTCGCAGGCCGACCACGACTTCCAGGTCGCCATGCGTATGCTGCCAAATGTCGAGGCGATCAAGGAGGACTGGAAGCAAGTGCAAGCTGCGCTGATGCTGGAGAACGGCATCAAGGAGCTGATGAACACCGCTATGGGCCACTTCCAGACTGGTAACTTCACGGTCGCGGCGCAGACCTGCGAGGCGGCGTTGGTCGAGGCGAACAAGCTGGAAAAGCACGAGCTGACGGCGTTGATCCACGGCAACTTGGCGTCTGTGTACGCGCGCGCGGAGAAGGACGACGATGCGCTCAAGCACTACATGACTGCGATTGATATCACCAAGAAGATTGGCGCGGAGAGCCTGAACGACCGCCAGTTTGACCTCTTGGAGGCTGCCACGGCCATCCACATGAAGAAGAACGATATCCCGACTGCGTACAAGCTGCTGTCGGAGGCGTCGAAGCTGTTCCCCAAGTGCTCGGAGCGCAAGGACCGCGAGGCGCAGCTCTTCATCAACTTTGGTCGTGTGTGCATGGCGCTGAACAAGACCAACGAAGCTGAGAAGGCCTTCGTGCGTGCTGAAAAGGTGACGGGCGAGGATGTGGACGCCACGCTGCACGCGCTGTCGGGCCTGGGCAAGGTGTACGTAGAGCAGCAGGAGTTTGACAAGCTGAAGATCCTCTTGGACCGCGCGTTCCCACTCTCGATCAAGGAGAAGAAGGACGACATGCACGTGATGTTCCTGTTGCTGTGGCTGCCGACGCTGGAGGAGCGCGTCATGAAGAACGAGCCGCTGATAGAGGAAGAGCTCGAGAAGCTCTTGGCGGCCCACAACTTTTTCGGTCAGAAGCGTCTTCTCAACGGCCTCCTGCGCTCAGCGCTGCTGCTGGTCGTCAACTGGAAGGACCAACCAGAGCACATGGCGAAGCGCGACGCTGTGCTCAGCGGCCTGGACGCTGTCAAGGTCGAAGGTCTCGAGGGCGGTGAGGCGGACCTCATCTCCAAGCTCGGCATGATTCGTGCTGACATTGCGACTAGCCGTGGTGACGTCGGCGCTGGCTTTTCGGCCATCAAGCACTCGCTGTCAAGCATCAAGAAGGACGCGTCGACTCGTGACTTCCGCGTGGGACTTCTGCGCCGCTACGCGTTTTTGTACGTTGTGAGCCGAAGTAACGGATCCGAGAACTCTGACGACGAAGAGACGTTGGAGCTGCTGGACGAGTCACTTGACCATCTTCGTGGCACTGAGCACACTGCCAACATTGCGATTCTGTGCTCGGCGCTGGTTCGTGTTGCCCAATGGGAGGCGCAAAAGCCACAGGGCAGCGTTGCTCGTGCCGAGAAGATGCTGCAGGAGAGTGTCGATCTGCTCAAGTCGCACGCAGGACAGGACGGCCAGGAGCTGCTGTGCCAGGCGCTTGTCGGCCAGTGTGTGATGAAGCTCAAGCAGAATGATGTCAAGCGTGCCCGAGAGTTGATGCGTGAGATCGAATCGTACCCTGTCACAGCATCGTGGGCTCAGCTGGAACCAATCAAGGCTCAACTGGCGCTGACTCCAGAAGAAGCCGAGGCTGCCAAGGCCGCTGATGCTGCCGCTGCCGCGAAGAAGAAGGTGCAGAAGGAAGCGAAGAAGGCTGCGGCCAAGAAAGAAGCTGCCGCTGTGAAGACACCCACTCCTACTCCTGCGCCAGTCGAGCCAACGCCTGCTGAAGAGCCGGCCGCGACGACTGAAGTCGCTATCGCTTGCTCCCCGCTTGCTGTGTGGTGGGACGAGTACTGGTTTGCTGTCAGTGTGACGCTTGTGGCGATCATCTTCGCGATGATCATGCTCCAGGAGGAGCCGCAGAAGTCTGAGTAAATGCCTCAATCTATCAGTTTTGTTCAGTACCTCATCATGTGTTTTCATTTTGCGTTCGTCGGCATATCACTTCTCTTCCTGTTCATTCTTGGGGGAGTCGTCCTGTTCATCTTCCTGCTCGTCTTCATCTTCGTCCTCATCGTCGTCTTCCTCTTCATCGTCGTCCCCCTCGCTCTCGTCCTCTGAATCCAATTGATCCTCTACACTCAAAATCCAGCGTCATCTTCATGTTAACCACAACATCATCGATCTCCCCGTACCTAGAGCTTGCTGCTGCTTCATGGCGGCAATCAGATCTTGCACGAGCTTGTTGTGCGGCTCTACTGTCAGGACTGAATGCCACGGAAGTCCCATCTCTCGTCAGTCCAACCACAACCACACACGAGGATCTTCTTCACTCACTCTCAGACGCTGTCAGCTCGGCCTGCTCGAGGTTCTCGTCCTGTACGTGCTGAAGCAACTCGCTCAGCAGCATCAGCGGCGCCTTGCCGACAGCCCACGCCCCATCCACGGCTTCATCCCACACACGTTCGACATGCTCAGGGTCACGCACAGCTGTCCACACGATGACACACTAACGTCAGCACACTCACAAATTGCTTAGTCGTTCAATCGGCCTCCTACCCTCGCTCTCCTTGGTATGCAATACGCTCTTCACACTCGCTGATCGCAGCATCTTGGTAAATGCGAGTCTGCCGACTCTGGAAATCTGACAGTCGCGACCTTTCGCGACCGACTCGATCCAAAATGGCATGCGAGATGATGGATAGCATAGTAGGTGTCAACGCATGATGTGAAGCATGTATTTCCTTCTACGCACAGTGAAAGATATCCTAAGGAAACGTGAAGGCTGCGGAGCGGTCTTGGCGTAAGCGACTAGACGCTAGCCTACACCTTATAGTTGTCGTCGTCGCCGGAGTGGCGTGCTCGGCGAGCAAAGCACGTGAGGCCCACGAGGAACGCTGCCGCGACGGCCGCCAGAGCACCCATCATCGTGAGCGAGTTTCCCCACGAGACAGCGACCTCCAAGAAGCTGGCACGGCACTGCTTGTACGGAGAGTTCACGTAAACAGCACCGAGCGTGCCACTTTCCAAGTACGCCGCGCACCAGATCGACGTCGTCGCCGTGCGTGGACACTTCTCCTCGGCCCAGGCCAGGACCTTATCAAACTTGGCGAACTTCTTGGCTTCCGCGCAAGCCTTGCAGACCGAGTCCATGTTCGAGATAGCGGCGAGCGCGTTGCTTGCACACAGCGAGTTGAGGCCCTCGACCTGTGGCAGCAGCGAGACCGCGGCGGCAGGGACAGTCGGCAGGAAAATCGCCGCGAGATCCGTGGTCGTCGCGTTATTGCAGAAGTACGCGCCCTGCGCGTAGCAGTAGATCTCGTTAAACTTGGGCGCGAAGTCGCTCTCGCTTGTCTCGGCCGGGTACTCGCTCGACTGCCAGTTCTTCATCTTGCTGTTGAAGGAAAACGATGTGCCGCCAATCACGCCGAAGATGATCATGGCCAGGACCATGAGCATCGAGTAGATCATGAGTAGCACGCGGCTGTGGGCGACGGCGCCGACGATACCGATCAGCGCGAGCGCGATGGAGGCCATGCCGAGGCCCTTGACAGCCATGATGAGCGTGCCGGCGGCCGACTTGTACTCGGTCTCGTCCAAGGCATCGAGCCAGCCCGTGTTGTTGAGGTCGCCCGTGAACTTGATGAGCATCGCGCCGGCGACGATGAAGCCGA
The DNA here is from genome assembly GCA_023336355.1 of Pythium dissotocum. Lineage (NCBI taxonomy): Eukaryota > Oomycota > Peronosporomycetes > Pythiales > Pythiaceae > Pythium > Pythium dissotocum. The sequence goes on from JAADWY010000530.1 coordinate 10,692, forward strand.
CGTTCACGACGATGAGCAGGATGCCGGCGGGGGTCAGGCGACGCATGATGGATTGATTAGAGATGTATGGCTTGTGTGGGGGAAATGAACTTTACGCGGGGCGGCAGCTCGTGGAATGGAGTCCTGCCAAGATGGCAATCCGGCAACACGGTTGTCGTGGAGCATTTCCGCCTTTCCGAAAGAGCCGCTGAATAGTTGGCTAAGTTGAGATGCCATAAGCGAGATGACTGGCCAAAAATGAGATTAACATATGATGATTGGTTGAATATCGAAGCGATCTGGCGATTGTCTTGCGGATGGAATCTGAAACCCTAGCCTCCTTGTGCAGAAACCCAGCGCAAAACCGACGTAAAAGAGAGAGAGGGGATTCGAGTCCGAAAAAACAGGTTTATGGAACTTCAGCTTTCTCGAAAAAACAGTGTTTTGGAATGTAGCCATGTCAGGAAAGGCAGTTGAGCCAGAGCTTGTGGTTCGAACACAGGTCCTCTACCAGCCACACGACGTTGGCTGCTATGCCACCACACAACTTGCGTGCCGGTGCACCGCATGTGAGCTGGCGCAGTGCTGTCCACGCTTCCATCGTTGAGGAAAGATCTCTTCGGCGCTGGGTGATCTGTGCTCGATTCCTTCCATGTAATGAAGCGGACCCCCCGGTCCCCTCACGTAGTGCTGTACGTGACGCACTCTGTCGACCGCACACTCATGCGACATCGGTGGATTGCTTTTCTGAAGCGACGGTTGGGTACCACCGGTACTACAGTAGTGGATGCAGCGCATGCCGCGGATTTCCAGCACTTGAGTAAGTCCACTTGTGTACAGCAGCATGTGGACGTTGCTATAACTGTGGGCTTCATCACGAGCGTCGTAGCCTCCGCCTCGCTGACCGGTGCATCATGCACCGTGCGTGAACGATACGTTCCGGTGCTTCAGCTTCTTGCGTTTTGAAGCGTAGCACCGGTATCCTATCATTGTGCAGCTCTGTATTAAAATGCTTGATGGATGAAAGATGAACCTTTATCTCTTTAGCTTTTAATCAAGCACACTAACCAATTCACACGTTGTATCCCCAAATGGGCAATTTCATCTCGAGCAAACTCATCGCATGCCAAGATCCAAGCGCACAATCGGACACGCGTGTTGTCGTCGCCTTGTTAGCAGGCGACACTGCCCGATGGGGTCTTTTGAGCTGGATCGCGTCGACACCGTCCTCAGTGGACCCATCACGATGCATTTTTAACGTTTCTTTATTTCCATCAGCAGATCAACAGGGACAATATATAGAAATATCGAATTCATTTCTATTCTCCCTTGCGTGCGATTTGTCACCAATCACGTATTTTCGACAGTGTCGTCAATAGGCGGTGCGCTTCGGATTTGCGCCATTCCGCTTGGAGCTCCCGAGCTTGAAGCGCTTTCATCATCGCCACATCCCACGGACCATCACGCATCTTACCGAATCAGCGTCAAAAGTGAGTCAGAGAACAGAACCTTCACGCGGTCCCGACCCACCTCACTTTCTCTGCCGACCACAGTGTTCCTCATGGGCAAGCGCAGCGGACCTACAGCCACGGGCGGCGCCGCCAAGCCCGGCACGGTGTACGAGTCGCAGGCGGGCGTGGCGCCACCTCCTGGCGACTTAGACAAGCGCCGCGAAGGCCGCGGCACGATCTGGGAGGAGTACTACCCGCTCATCCAGCCCGCGAACCAGTACCACCAGCACCGCAATGGCCGCGGCTCGTCCAACTACTTCTTCCACGGCATGTTCTCCTCGGATGTGCTGTGCGCGTACCGCGACGCCGTGTTCGCGTACCTCGTGACCGCAGTTTCCATGACCGTGCTCTCCATCACGGCGCTTGTGTTCTGTAAGCAGTGGGGCATCCCAGCGCAGAGCCCGATTGTGTTTCTGGCGCGTGGGATCTGGCTCGTGAGTCCGGCGTTTGCGTCGTTTTCACTGCGTCACAGTACGTCTTTATGGGTTTGGACATTGCCTGTTAGTTTCATGGAAGGACTGACGATTCGTTTGGATTGGAATGGTTCTACTAGTCGCAGATAGTCGACTGCAGGCATGCAATACGCCAGCGCACTGGAATATCCCTCCGTTCCACCACCTCTTCAAGTGCTTTCCAACACGAGCAATGCTGCGGTTGTCGCTGCTGAGCTACGCGATCCCCGTGCTGTGTGAACTGGCAGCCTTTTCGTTCACTGCGGCGACCAGGATGGTGAACCCGGTGGGTACATTTTCTCCAATGACTGTAACGCCGTCTTCAAAATACTGACGCTGTGGTCCCTACAGTTCAACCGTTCGTTCGTGCAGAAGCTCGAGATGGTGTTCAGCTTCAATGACGTCGACGCTCTCGACTCGGGACTCGTGTTTTACGTCTTCTACATCGCCATCCTGGGCATTTTTTGGGACCCATTGCCACCGAAACGCTATGACTTTGGCCTCGCCATGGGTCAGCGCTCTGTCGGTAAGTGCTCTCGCTGGTTTTTGTAGGCCAAACTCGATTGATCCAATATTTTTTTGCATGGCGGTAGGCTGCAGCTGGTTTTTGATGGCCATGGTCCAGGAAATCGGTTGGAGTGGCTCGCTGTTCCCAGGTACGGTGCCCCCCCAAAGAAATCCATTCCTCAATCCCGCGTACTCACTACTATTGGCCAGCTCTTGAGATCGTCTTCAGCCACAGTACAATCCTCGCGTCGGCCATCACCGGCATGATCTGGGCATTGTGGTACTGGCCGATGATCATCGTGGACGCGTTGGACCTCGTCCCCGAGGGCTCTGGCTACGCCGTAGTCGAGACCCGCGACTTTCACCTGCTCTACGTTCTCTCGGCCTTCACGCTCCTGCTCGTCGGCTCGCGCATCATAATGTGCTGGATCCAGGGCAACTCGTGCTACATTATCTGGTCCAGCGTCATCTACCACGCCACCCACAAACTGTACGTCCCTACCTATCGCCGTCCCTCTCTCATCTTCAGCACCTCCTCACCGCAATGTTTGTCCTACCAGCTTCATCATCAGCGTGTTTGGGCAGCTCACCGCGCCTCTGTACCAGAAGGCGGACCTGTTCAGCTTCTTCAGCTCGGAGGCCTCCATCTCCGTACTCGTGACCGTGTGGTTCTCCACGTGCATCCTCGCGCAAATGTTCCGCTGGACCAACCTCGTGCCCATGCTCACGCGTCGCACGCACTCCCTGACCGGCAGCTCCCGCGTGTAGTCGTGTGGGTCTACTTCTGACTGGACGGGGCCTGTGCGTGTGTGTGGACCATGATGAGTGGAGCCATTTTGGTGAGCAGATCCCGGATCTGTATCCATTTGATGGAGTGATTTATACACGTGTATTTATTCGAGTGTTTTAATCATTCTGAGTCTTTTTTCCATAGAGCAGCCACCAACAAAACCTCGTCATGATGTGCATGGTGGGTGGGTCACCTGTGATGCACATCCAGTGCCAAAACACGGTGGACCTCCAGTTCCTTTTCTGTCTCTTTTGAACAAGAATGACCTACGTTTGCAAATTTGGAATCATCACTGCACCTTGTTTTGTGAGAAAAGGTCGATGGCGCCAACTGGAAGAGACGAAGCTGAAGCTGAGGTGGTCTCGTCAGCCCACTGGCTCGAGTGCGACTGAGTGCCAAGCCCACCGCCGGACGACCAGCCAGCGATTAGCGCCGTCGCCTGACGCCGGCCGCTACATACCGTACTCCTCGCCCGCCATGCGCCTGCTCACGCGTCTCACATCGCTGCTCTTCAGCCACGCGCTGGCGGCGGCTTCCTCCGACGCCGCCATCGCCTCTGCCGCCGACGTGACCGCGTCCGTCGTCGCACTCCACGTACGTTCTCCCTTGTGTCGCCTAACCGTAGCCACTGGCCAAGCGAAGCCATGTAGTCCTGTCACAGATCATTCGTACTCACATGTTGTATCCATAGACGCCGTCCGTGATCCTCCGCCAAGTGCCGTTCGCGGCGACTATCGAACTCAAGGAGCTCAAGAATGGTACGGCTCCTACTGAATCCATTGGCGTGTAGTAGGACAGAACGCTTACCGATTGCTGTGGTTATATAGGCACGGTGTACCCGCGCTTCCTGTGGTACAGCATCCAGGACCAGGACGGTTCCCTGCTGCTCAATGGCTCGGTGGATACTTTGGACGCCGAGGGAAACTACCGCACGCGCTGGGAAGTGCCTGTGAACCACCTCAAGATCCAGAACTACGGCGCGCACGAGCTCACGACCACGCTGCTGGAGCGCACGCAGGACAACACGACCATCCCGTTCATGGTCACGCTGAGCAGTCCGGTGTTTGTCTCGCCAGGATGGATCTCGCTGCTGCCTCCGATCGTCACGCTCGTGGTCTCGGCGGTGCTGAGCCAAGTGCTGATCGCGCTGCTGGCTGGCATTTGGGTCGGCGCCACGATCGTCGAGCAGGGCAACCCAGCCATCGGCTTCCTGCGTACATTCGACAAGTACTGGGTCGAAGCGTTCATCAACGACGGCCACGCCGGCGTGCTGCTCTTCACGATCGTGCTGGGCGGTGCGATCGGCGTCGTGCAGAAGGGAGGCGGCGGCCACGGTCTTGCGCTACTGGCCAAACAGTTCATGACCACCTCGCTACGCATGCAGCTCTCGACGTGGCTGCTGTGTCTGCTCATCTTCTTCGACGACTACTCGTGCATCCTCATCATCGGCAGCTCGTTGCGTCAAGTGCTGAGCCAGACTGGCGTGAGTCGCGAGAAGTTTGCTGCGATCATCCACACGATCGGTGTCTGTCTGCCGTCCATGGCGCCTGTGAGCTCGTGGATCGGCGTCGAGATCGGCTACGTGGCGGCGCAGCTTCGCGATCTCAAGCTCGACTGGGACCCGTTCATCACGTGTCTGTCGTGTCTGCACTACCGCTTCTTCCCGATCCTGTTCATTGGACTCATCTTCATCACGATCATCACCGAGAAGGACTTTGGACCGATGGTCCAGTTCGAAAAGGACGCCGCGACCTCGCCCATCAACGCCGACGCCGCGTACTCGCCGCTCGACATGGGACCGTGTGATAGCCCACGGTCGGAGCTTGGTGCTCTCGAGCCAGACACGCAGAAGCCTCTGCGATGGCAGAACGCTGTTATTCCGTTCCTCAGTATCATCCTGCTCACGTTCTTCGGCATGATCTACGACGGCTACACGCGTCTGTACGCCATCAACCCGGATGGAGACTACGGTTTCCTCGATGCTCTCAGCAGTTGTAACTCGGTCGCGGCATTGATCCGCGCGTCTGCTGCTGGCTGGGTAATTGCCGTCGTGATGCTGCTCATGCAGCGGATCGTCACCGTCGACGAGGCGACGAAGGCCTGGATGGAGGGCGTCAAGGACATCCTCGACCCGACGCTGATCCTCGTGCTGGCCTGGGCTCTTGGCACGGTCATTGGCGAGGTCAACGTGGCTCCGTACGTCGCGTCCGTCGTCGGCGACGAGATCCAGAAGGAGTACCTGCCTGCGATCGCTTCCGTGCTCTGCTTCGTCGTGTCGTTCGCGACGGGCAGCGCGTTCGGCACCATGGCGATCATGTTCCCCATCATCTCGCCATTGTCGTGGACGATCAGTGGTGGCGACCAGGAGAACCTGCTCCAGTGCTTCGGCAGCATCCTCGGCGCCTCGGTGTTCGGCAACACATGCTCGCCGATCGCCGACACGTCGATCCTCGCGTCGCTTTCAGCCCACATCCCACTGCAGAACCACATCCGCAGTATCATGCCGTACGCTCTGCTGGTCGCGACGCTGTCAGTTGCTGGTGGGGCGTTGCCTGTGGCCCTCAAGATCTTCAGCCCGTTCACGGCCTTCGGTGTGTGTCTCGGAGTCATGCTGTTGATCGTGTACTTCTGCGGCACGCGCGTGAACTCGCGGTTCCGTCGCCTGTCTTCCTGTAGCTTCCTCAGCGCGTCGCCGCCGTCCGTGTACACGCGAGGAGAGTCCGAGTCGCTGCTCGGGTCCAAGCGAGACTGAGATCCGTGAGACTTCGAAGATGAACACTAGGGACAAGGCTCTTAACTGGGAGGGACCACACAGTAGCCATGTAGCCATGGAGATAGGCACGTTGTAGATAGGAAACCACTGACAAATTCATGCCCAACATCCCAAGCCATTCCTCATTCTTCCTGGTAATATAGCCCAGAGTACCGATTTCGTCCAGACAACTACTGATTTACCATCACTGTAAAGATTCAACCAATCAAACGGTGGTGTTCGTATTTTCAGCCAATCAGAGTACCGTAGCTGCTCAACAAGCATCATTCCGACACAAAAGCAGCGGAAATGCTTCCAGGCGGACCTTCGCGGCGGCCGTCGTCGCCGTCGCTGCGGCGGCATCTCGTGCTCGGTGTCTTAGGACTCTGCATCGTGTCGCTCGTAGCTGTACAGTTCGTGTTACTCGAGTATGCAGGCGGCGAGACGCCTCTCGATCACACCAAGACCACGCTGCTCAAGCCCTTCTACCGCCTCAAATGCCGCGCTCCGTGGGCAGCGGACGCTCTCTCGCGGCCGCTTAGCGACGCCGCATGCGCCAAACAGAAGCCCCGCATCGTCATGATCAGTGCGCGACTTCCCCACGAGCGCGCAGAGTCCAGCAAGTCCTGGAAAGGCCACGAGATCCACATGGTCGACACCAAGCCTCTGAGCACAGAGCTCGAACCACGTCTTGCGAGCGAGTGCCCCGCGCATAGTTGGGCCTACCGCTTGTCCCTGATCTATCAAACCACGTTCGAGAGTCTCATGGAGCAATTTCCAGACGAGAAGGACTTTGTGATGCTCGAGGACGACGCGATCCTCGCGGATTCGGATGCGTTTGCGAGGGAAGTGTGTCGTGCGCAGGCCGAGAAGCACGCGTTCTTTTCGTTGTACCACGTTCCAGATCGCCAGGACGCGTGTATTTACCACTCGGGCACTGTGGCGTTTTATCTGACGAGAGAGATGATGCAGAGGATCATCAGCGTGCCGACCAGTGTGCGGTGTCGACTGCCCATCGACATCTACTTGTCGACGACGGGCCCGTGGAGTGCGACGGAACTGGATATCATCCGCCACAACAGTCAGCGCGTTGGTGGCTAGAGAAGCTGAAGAAATGTGTACGTAACCAACAGAACGGCGTGAGTTCGAGTTGTTTTATGCGGGTCTAGGCTTCCAATTATCAGAGACCTTGGTGAAGAGAATGGAGACGAATGAAGAACCAGAGATCAAGAGACCCCTAAGCGAGCCTAAGACCCCTCAGACAAGTCCAAGGGCCCAGGGCAAGCCTTGCGCGTTGGATTTCATTTCCGAAATGACGCCGTTCATCGCTACGACTGCCTACCTGACACAGCAACTGCGCCCGTGGCTCGAGTACTTCGACGACGGCAAAGCGCGATGGGGACTCATCACGGACGTTCGATCGGACGGCAGCCTCTACAAGCGCCACGGCGTGGTCGTCGAGCTCGTCGTGACCAATGCGCATGAGTTCGTGGACGAAGAACTAGCACAGCAGACGCATGAACAGCGTGATGACCAGCTCCGTGAAGCCATCGATCTCGTCAAGCTCGTGCTCGCCGTGGAGCCCATGGCGATCGCGCCGCTGCTACTGCGATACGCTGATGCTCCGTATGATGAAGCTGACCTACGAGCGCTGTTCCAGAGGATGACGCCCGTCGAGCTGCGCGTGCGGTTGGACTTCGGAGAGAAGACCGACACCACTGATATGACGAATGAGCTCGTGACGTACTTCATGCAGCAGCTCTCAAACCGTAGCCACTGGACGTCCGATGAACTGCGCCGTCGGTTCATCTCGCTCGCTCACCAGAACCTCCGAGACGTCCCAGGGTTCAAGGCCTCCACTTTTCGACGCCTTCGGTATGTCCCCGTGCCAGTGACGGTCGCGCTTGACCAGTACGACTACCGCACGTCCTTCGCCTTCTTCGAAGACCTCACGGATCTTGCTCACGCATTGCAGTCGCATCGTCAGCACCAGCGAGACACTCTGTGGTCAATGGGCGACTGGCACGCTCCACTGGTCGTCGACCAGTTTGATCTTCGCCTCCAGCAGATCTCCATCACGCGTGGGGTCGTTCAAGCAGCCGCAGCGTTTTGTGCGGTCGGAATCCGCGTGCAGTGTCCAGAGCTGTGCGTGGACGTCACCCGGATCACGTGCGGGGAAGACGATCTCACGGCGTTCATCCCTGGGATCACTCGGCAGACACCAATGATTCACATCCAAACGGGCCACCTCATGCCCTGCTACAGTGGGAAAGGCGACGACGACTGGCGAGGCTCGATTCGTTCGATGCTCAACGGCATCGCGGCTATCGAAAAACCGATCACGATCGACTTGTCGCGCCTGTTCCGGCTTTGGGGCCAGCCTTTGCATCGCAAGGCCGTCATTTGCGGTCTCTTTGAAGCCATTTTCATGCGATCGGCGCCCACAAGTCTCATCATCGACTCGCATGTCATGCAAGAAGAAGACATCAGTGAGATCTACCGATGCCGTCGCGACTGGCGTGAGCAAAACCCAACCAAGCTGATCCGACTGACGTCGTTGAATCTGGGGTTGGACAGGCGGGAGTCTGCGCACGCACTTCTCGCTGTACTGGACGACGTCGAAGAGCTCACGTTGGCTGACTACTCCACGAAAGCCGACACGATCCTCACGGTGCTTCGATTCCCGAGCCTCCGCCAACTGAAGGTGTTGAACCTCTCCATCGACTCGATGGAGCTGTTCGATCCAAGCGTCGAAGACCCACGCTTGCCGCACAAACCGTCCTTGGAGCTTCTACACATCGAAGCGCTCACGTTGGAGAAACCAGAGAGTTTACGGTGGTTCATCCAGCGACTGGACCCGACCGTCGACGCACCGAGTCCTCTGGCCAAGACCCTGCACACATTAGCGATCACGCAGCCGATGACGATCCATATCGACCGAAAACCCGACCTCAGCGACCCGTACTTCTTCGTCCGCGTTGCAGTACACGACCAAGCCGTCGTGGACGCGGTTCGCGAGGTCAGCAAGACCAACCGCACGCTGCGGCGCGTCAACTTCGTGGGTGACTACAGAGACGGCTTTCCTTCTCTGGACGTTTACCCGGAAGGTCACGTCCGTTGCGACCACCACTTGCCTGCTTCTCCTGAACTGCGACGATCTCGAAGCGCGAAGGCCCGCAACGCGTCGTTTTTGAGCGTGGTGGGAGCCGCCGCCCGTAGACGGACGAGTGCGATCGGTCGATTTGACTCACGCACCGTGCAGCGCATCCTCGATTTGAGTGCGCCCCACGTGTACTGCACGCTCAAACTCAAACCTAAGTGATCTCCAGCCCAGATATCTTGTCGTTAAGCCCTTGCATTCAATGATGTGTTTTCCTTACGCCTTGGCTGACTGCTTGTGGCGCTTTCGGCTCTTCTTCTTGGGCGACTTGTCCTCCACCACTGCCACAGGCGGCTTCTTCTGAGGCTTGTTGTCTTCCTGCTTTCGCTTCTTCGTGGACGCATTGCTGCCACTAGGAGCTGAGCCATTCTTCGTAGTGGGTTCTTCCAGCAAGAAGCGCGTGCTGGGACAGGCCTCGACCAGATCCAGTCGCTCGTCCTCTGGAATGAACGCGTAGAAGCTGTTGTCCATGATCGACGTCTTCGTGCGCTTCCACACCGTCAACGTATCGATGCTCGAGTGCCACGATGGCAGCGGCACCTGCAGCACCTTGTGGTACACGGACGCGAGGTGCACTTGGAAGTCGGACGACGACGTGCGGCCCCAAGGTCCCGGCAGACACAGCGTCTGGCTGAACATCTCGCCGACGTGGATCACGTACTCACCCGTGTAATTCTGCAGCGACTGCAGCGCCATGGACTCACTGCTGTCCTCGAAATCGTCCGGGTAGCACAGGAAGAGCGTGCGGTCGGCGTGCTTGCGAAGATCCTTGGGCGTGCCCTTGAGCACGTCCATCCAGTAGATCTGCTCCACCTCCACCTCTTCATCGTCGCTATCTTCCTCGTCGTCTTGATCTTCTCCATCCTCTTCCTCGTCCCCTTCCTCCTCGTCGTCTTCCTCATTGCCCGAGGCCTCTTCACTGTCCTCCTCCTCCTCCTCGCCAGCCTCAGCGTCATTCTCGTCTTCATCTGCGACGTGCAGATCATAGCAGATCACATCCACGCCTCGCAACTGCAGCAGGCGGCCCCAGTAGCCCGTGCCAGCGCCCATCTCGACGATCTACAGCCAGCCACAGATCCATTCAGACCTCCATTCTAGCCAATATCTGATACCTAGCATCACGCACCGGTCCGTAGTGCTTAATGATACGCAGCGCGCGCTCGTCCGGGATTGCCCACGCGTATTTCTACAAAAATTTTAGCGATTCCGTCAGCATATAGACCGTTGTAGGGCCACTCAATCTATCAGCTACTGAGTCTCACCATGGCGACGCTCACGTCCACCGCCTTGTACATCTTGCGGCGCTTCTTCTCGTTGATGGACGGGTCGAAGACCTTGAACAGATCCTGCTTGCTGGTCTTGCAGAACTCATTGTAGAAGTCCAAGTAGGGGTTGCTCGTCGCCATGAGCTCCAGCACCTCCGGTGTCGCCGTCGCCGCAGCCATTTTGACGCGAATGCTGATCACCAAGTGAAGCCCAACCAAGTGAGACCTTCTCTCATTGGTCAATATTACACCTATCCAGTAATTTTGACAAATCATAGACATATAAAGTGTAGCTATTTCAAGATCGACAGGCGGCTTGAGATCGGTCTGGCCACTCCGCCTTCCTTGATCTCGCTGTCGCGTGGACACCAATCGCGCCGTCTGAGTCAATCTTGCAACACCCTCCTTGTGTATGTATCTGGGATTAAGATGGCGAGTCCGGGCAAGCGACCGATGGCGTTCATCGCCGAGTACCAGTTCGGCGACGACAATCTGCTGACGGCGACGCATCATGAAGAGATGCGGATCAAGAATGAAGAGCGCGTTCGCAATGTCAAGTCGATCCTCAAGCTTGAAGGACTCACTGTGTGTAGTGGAGACGTATCACCCACACACAATCTAAAGCGCATCCAACAGGAGCAAGGTATCTGATACTTTCGTAGCGAACAGCTACTAACTGAACGACACTGACTGTAAATACTCGTACAGATCGGAAAGGAGAGATCGACCAACACAACCTGATCTTACTACAGCGTCTCGAGCGTATTCATCACCAGTTGCCCAAGCAATTCGACGTCTCGCACCATTCAGAGGCCGTCCAGAATGCCCCTCGAGCCTCCAACGCAGGGCTTCGACGCCGTCAACAAGAGAAGATCGAACAGGAAAACCAGCGAATGAAGCGACGATTGAACGGTGTTAAGGGCACGTTTGACCTCAAGAAGCTCGCGACGGATGCCGAGCGGCACCACTATTTCTGCGACCAACTTTCGAAGGTCGGACGACGGCGGAAGGCGCAGGAGACGTGCAAGCAGCTCAGCGAAGGCGCCGCTGCCAAGAGCTACAGCACGAGCCAAGTACCTGAACAGTTCTATGTATTTCAGCACCACGCTTCAGATCCAAGGCATGGACAACGCTATGAGAACGACATGGAGGCGTACGAGGACGAGTTTGAGGAAGACGACGACGAAAATGACCGGTATCAGGACCACAGAGACACCAAGGCCTCGGTATCTTCGCCATCGTGGAAACTGCCTCCTGTCGTGTCGTCATCATCTCGGAAGTATGTGAAGAACTTTGCGAGTTCGCCTACTGTGGCCAAGTCCAGCAAGGTCATCTCGGCGGCCGATCTTCTAAATGGGTTCACATGAGACCACGGGAAACAAAACCAGGCTAAGCGCCATTTTCTGTTTTCGAGAAAATCGAGTCCAAAGATTCCTCTTCGATTAGGTACGACCAACATCACTTGTGGCGGCTGACGTTTTACTCAAACTGTATAAAACACGAAACAATCGCAAAAGAAACACTTGCACTCACACCAGTCATCGTTGCAGCTCATTCGACGCCAGACGAAGATGGAGCAATCAGAGGCCGAGGAAGAAGCGGGCGCAT
>JAADWY010000531.1:0-22660 GCA_023336355.1 Pythium dissotocum
CCATAACCTCCACGGCCTCCCCCGCTTCGTCCCCCCTCACGTCCTCCCCGGCGTCCTCCGTTACGTCCACTGTCGTGCATCCTCTCTCGTCAAACTCTTTCTCGTCTTCTTTGGCTTCTTGGTCGGTGAATTCTCAACTGACGCCACACACGAGAGAAGAGAAGCCGTAAAGAGAGAGAGAGAGACGAGGAGAAGTCTTCACTGTGAAGAGAAGAAGAGAAGGCTGGAAGGCCAGAGGCCATCGATCAAAAGCTCAGGGCAGGTTACGGCGATCGTATCCTGAGGATATTTTTCGGGAAAGTCAGAGCTACTACGTAACCTGTGATTGCCTCAACCGCTTCATCAAAATATAGAGGTTATAATAACTGTGGATCGGTCAATCCTGCAACATAATGTACCCAAATATCATATTTGAGAGTATGTCGAGACATTGGGATACTCGTTCGACTCAGGAAGAGCTACCAAAGTCCTCGCAGACGTACTCAACATCACTCAATGGGGGTCGCCACGTACTAGTACGTGTGTGCATCAAAATGGCAGATTGCATGCCGCCAATTTCGACATTAATTCAAGGCATCGTTCCAGACACTGTACCGCACTGCTGGGATAAGCTATCGCTCACGTATCTCTACCCCCGTGCATACATGCAAGCTAGTCATATACTCACGGAGTAGATGTTCGGACAACATAACTCCATAATCTTCAATTGCAAAGCATGCTCGTTTACTACTGTTCATGGCGGCGGGTACATGCGATCCAGGATCTCCCAGTGCTCCTGCTGTTCCCGATAGCGCGTCACGACGAACTCGGCCTCGAATTTGAGCTTGGCGCGGCGGTGGCGCGAGGCCTTGCGTACTTGGGCGCGACGTCGTTCCTTCTTGTCCTCGGGCAGCGCTTCGTTCTCGCTGTCGTTGTCCGACGTCTGGTCGTCCGTCACCGACACAGAGCTCGACTGGGACTCTTCCGCATCCACATCTTCATGATCACATTCGACTCGCGGCGCGGCTGCGATCCGCGCTGAGCGTCGTGGGGCTGGCGCGTTGATTTGGCGCGGGGGTTCTTGGTATGGCGGTGGCAACGGCGCCTGCCTCATCATCTTGGACACGGAGCTCTCGTTGGCGAGGTGAGTCTGGTCCGCCCATGAGAGTGGAGGCAGTTGCGATGGTGCGTTATACGTCGCGAGATCACTGGCGGTCAGCAGCGATGGATCCACGAAGAGCTCCTGGATGGAGGGAGTGGATGAGGCGGCCCCTTCGTAGTGCGGGTCGTAGTGAGGAGGCGGAGGGGGCAGTGGCTGGTCATGCGTGGTGACTGAGAGTGCGTGGGGAGCAGCGTCATCCGCCAGAAGCTGCTGCCACTCGTCGAAGTTGAGCGACTCGTTGCTGAGTTCGTCGGTGTTGTTGCTATCACGGCGCTGCGGACGGTTGCTCATGGTGATGGAGGATCCAGGGGATGGATCTCTTCGTGGGAGATTGACGAATGAGCGCTGCCGTCGACGAGGCCGCCGTGCGAGTGTCGATCCGCGCCGAGCATGGCACTCAGCGCCGCTCGCGCCGTGCACACAAGATCGTTGACGTGCATATTCACCTCGCCGTCGACTTCATGCGTCGCACGGGGTAACCTCGTCAGCTACGACATCATCCGTCGTCCCTCCTCCCCCAAAGAAATCGATTCATAGAGGCCCAAATGAACAAGCATATAGAGGGAAGGCTTCTTCAACATACTTGCATGTAAATATTATAAGAGGCTATGCGTTTTTGTTTCACGTCTGGAGCCAGTTGCACGTGGGGATGGGAGCTGCTGGCGCATCCTCTGCCTCGAATAGTGGACGCTGGCCCTTTCAGCTCCCCAAGACAGGACTTCAACGTCTGAGTGGTGATTGCGGACAGAAACGACGATGGAAAGAAAGCGTGTTGTTTTCTTTTGTTGTTTCCTTTGGTGCGTTTGCTCGTCATCCCCACACATCCACGTTGAGGACGAACAAAACAAAACCAGAACCATGGAAACTGAATTATGCAAAAAAACAAAACAACCCAGCGCATGCACTCGTCTGCCTACCCGTACAAATCACGTCCTTCCTCTCTTCTCCCCTCTTCTCCCCTCCTCCGCTCTGTCCGATCCGCTCCTCTGCTCGCTCCCCTCTCGCTCTGGATTCCTTGAGCCACGGATGATGGAGGCGGTCGATGATGAATATGCACGAATGCATCTAGACGCTGAGCGGGTGCATGGCCTCGCTCTCCCATCGCAGCATGCCGAACATGGCCTCGTTAGCCAGCTGGTTCAGCACCTTGTCGTCCTTTTCGCCCTTGACGTCGTAGTAGCCGAGGAAGTTAGCCTTCCAGTTCGTGGCTTCCTCCTGGTCGCCCGTGAACATCCAGCCCTGGCATTCTTCGCCGCGGATGCAGTTCTCCGAGCACTCGGTCTGCACCGAGATGGTCTTGAGCCCCACGAAGTAGTTGTTGCCATCAGCGATACGGAACGCGACCGAGATGAACTCGCGGTCCTTCAGGTCCGACGCCACGGACGCGATGCGGTGCACGACCACGATGTCGTCGTTGACCTTTTGCAGCACCTATACAAACCACATATACATCATTAGAGACTCATAGAGAACACCAGAGAAAGAATAGGTGAGGGGGGACGTACGCGGAACTGCTTGACGTCTGGGTAGATGCGCTTGCACTTGTCCGGGGACGTGATGATCTCCCACGAGGCCTCGGTGACCTCGCGGATGTTGCGGTCGTTGATGGTACGCGTGGCCTTGAAGCTCAGACATGTGCCCGTGGCCCAGAGCTCCGTACGCCAACCCATGGCAAAGCACACGTTGGTCTTCGAGTTGACCGACGGGCCGAACGACTTGAGCTCGTTATAGGCCACACGCACGGCGTCGTGGCACAAGTTCAGGTCGACCACGAGCGTCGGGCCCTTGAGCGGACTCATCTGGTCGCTGAACCACGTCGGCACGCCCGCGATCTTCTTGCGGTCGACGTCACGACAGTCGCTGGGCAGCGCGTTGAGGCCGTACTGGATCATACGAGCAAAGTTCTCGTGCTGCAGGAGCTGCTCCTTGAGCTTGTTGTTGTCGCGACGCAGGTTCTGGACAGTCTGCATCTGCTTCTCGTAGGCCTCGGTCAGCGCCTGCTCGCTCATGCCGGCCATCTGCGAGCACTGCTCCGACAGGTCGCCGCCAATGATGCGGATCTGCTCCTTGAGCTCCTCGATGCGGTCGCGCAAAAAGCTCTCTTCGTCCTTCTGCTTTTTACGACGGCGACGCGACGCGTAACGGACTTGCTGACGACGACGCTCCTTCTTCTTGTTGGTGTCTTCGTCCAGACCCAGTTCATCGTCAGAGTCCTGGCTGTTCAGAGCGCTGGACGACTGTGCGGCCAACGCACGCGACTCGGCGAGGCTGGCGGACATGGAGCGTGGGGGGTTCACGGGCACGAGCGCGCTTGGGTTGGTCTGCACGGGCGCCGGCGCGGGCTGGCGACGGGCGCCGCCCATGTTGAGCGCCGAGGTCTGCGACTGCGCGGGCATGGGCTGCGACTGCGGCATGCGGGACACGGCCTGCAGCGGGTTCACGTTCTGCATGGGCGGCTGCATCTGCGACGTCGGCGGCATCTGCATGGGGTTGCCCATGCCCTGCGGAGGCATGGACCGCTGGTGCTGGTGCTGCTGCATGCGCGCCTGCATGGGCTGCTGCTGCTGAGGTGGCGCCTGCGTTGGCATGCCCATGGACTGCGTGCGCACTTGGTGCTGCTGGCGCTGGAGTCCGTGCTGGTCGTACATGCCGGGCATGGGGCGTCCCATGTGCGGAGGCTGCTCGCCCATGCCGACCGGGTCGTTCAGGTCTCCAGGGCCGAGCGCGCTCATGATGTCGTCCACGAAGTGCTGGTCGTTGTCCGGAGGCGCCATCATGCCGCCATACATGGGGTTGTGGCCCATGCGCTGGTGGGTCATCTGCGGGTGCTGCTGGTGGTGCGCGGGGTGGTGGCCGGGGTGGTACATGCCGTTGTTCATGCCGTTGTTCATACCGCCGTTCATGCCGCCGTTCATGCCCATGCTCATGGGGTCGAACATCATCTCGTTCATGTACTGCTGCGGGGGCATCATGCCGCCGCGCTGGCCCTGCATGGGCGCGCCTGGAAGGCCCTGGGGCACGCCCGGACGGCCATTCGGCCCCGGCGGCATGCCGTACGGATGGCGCTGGTCCATGGTGGTGGTGGTGGTGGTCGAATAGACGGTCAACGGCGATAGACGCACGACTTGGTCCCGGACAGCGCGCAGCTCAGACACTGGCACGTCGGTCTAAAGCTGAATCGGGCGAAGACGCGTCGACCGCGAGGAACGCTCGGCAATCAGCAGTTCACTTGTTCACTTGTGGAGAGAGGTGGCGACACCAGAAGGCGAAGAGGAGAGAATGCAGATGGGGGACGCAATTCAGAAGTGAATTGCACAAACGAGAACTAGCAGAGCTTGAGGTGCGATTCAAGGGTGTTTGACAGTGCAATTCAAATTGACCAAAGCGAGAGAGAGAGGGAGAGAGGGAGGACGAGATCAGAGACAAGTCTGGGCCCGACAGGCTCCCCATGAAGTCGGTGCATGCGTTCTTAGAGGTCGTTTCTGATAGCAAAAGCATCTGCTGAACAAGATCACCATATCATCTGTGGAAGGTCCTCCGATGCGTCACTGATATTTTTCGAGTGCGTGCCCTAACCACGTCTAAATTCTAGATTTTTGAGATCCTCTCGCAGTTATTAGGGCTAGGCTTGCTGATTACGTCCAGTCGTAACGTTAACTTTGGCGAGTCCACTTGTCCGCTTGGATCGTCAATGCACCATGACGGAAAAGTGAATCAATCCACCATCGGCGGCCATGACTTTCCATCCATCAGACTCCAAGCGGCATCTCCAGGCTCGAGTCCAGCACACCAAGCCACGCAGTATGGTAACTAGCGTTGTTCACACAGCATACCTCACTGCTTGCGAGCATCGTCCTCCGCCCGAGAGTTTATCCGCGGTCCAAACTGCATTGAGGATCCCAGTTGGGTGCAGCTGCGTCGATACCCATTTTGACCAATCCGTCGTTGCCAAGCCAAACAACTGACCAATCAACGGCCAGTATTGTACGCCCTGGACTATGTACCCACATCCGTCAGTTGCTGGCGACTGTTGAAGATCCACAGACAAGACGAGAGAGAGCGAGAGGGCGAGAGCATCATGAATCATGACCATGACATGATGGCAACACAGAGCATCATGCGGACACCAACGAGCGTAGAGATCCTCATGCTGCAGTACGAAGCTGCTGATACTGCGCAGCACTACAAATGCCATGAGAGTCTTCACCATGGTCAGTGACACCGTGCTCTTATGGCCTTTTGCAGCAGAGAGAAGCAGCCACGAACGTGTGAACAGGAGAGGAAGGTGAAGGCGCCACTGTGATCGTTGGCATCTCATTACGCTTTCGTTATGTGCGCGTGCTATCTCAACCGCTGTCTCCCCATTGCTCTTCTACGTTGTATGATAATCCGCGAAGTTCGCCGCTTCAGGTGCCCTCTATTGAGGGTGGTGGCACCCTCACGACCTTTCGCGGCTCTGACTGAATGAACTATGTAGTTCGCCATGAGCCACACGCCCCGCCGCCCGCGTCTGCGTGGCCGCCTGGGCATTGATGTGGCCTCCCAGTCGCCGCCGCCAGTGGTGCTGCTGCCGCCCATCCACGCGTCTCCTACGCGTGTGGGGCTGCCTCGCCAGCAGCACGAAGAGCTCACGCAGCTCGTCCACGACTTCCGCCAGCGACTCGAGACGACGCGCGCGCTGGGACTAGACCTCACGCCACTACACGACGCCTTCGCTCTAGCGCTGGAGCATCCCACTGAGTCTCACGCCACAGAAGACGACGAAAACGCCGACTGCTTCTCCAGCACCAAGCGCGTGCTCGCGAGCATCGAAACTGCGCCGTTTCTGAGCCAATTCCTTCGCGAGATCGTGCTCAAGATCGAGACTTTCGTCCACGAGAAGCGCCAGCACGAGGCGCTGGTGCTCGCTGGGCTTCCTCGCTCTCAGTCTGTCGTCGTACCAGAGTCCGTTGAGACTGTCGACGAGGCCAGCGACGCGTCGTCCATCTCGTCCTTTGAGTTTTCCGAAGAATCGAGCGACGACGACGCTGACGCAGAAGCCCATGGCGACGAGCCCACACAGGAGGAAACGCAGGACTTGCGCCACGCGCCCACGCGCGCCGTGTTCCGCACGACGCTGCGCAGTCGCAAGTTCCCGCCCACGCGCATCCCCACAGCCGAGTTCGTCCACAAGACCAGCGCGTACATGCCGTTCGATCTCTTGAAGCGGTCTCCGGACGTCGCGTCGCTCCGCTTGCAGGGCCACAACGAATTAGGCTCGGCGCAGTGGCGGATGCTGCTGTTTCCAAAGAAGAAACCGAGTTGGAGCGACCAGGAAGAGCTGGCGGCGTTCACACAGTGGGCCAAGACAAGGCTAGAAGATCAGCAACAGCAACAGCAACAGCACCAACAGAGTCCACAGCAGCCTAGCAGCAAGGACGCCGAGACGCTAGCGGCCACGCGAGTCCAGTTCAAGGACGCGCTGAGCGTGAAAGAACTGGTGTGTTACGAGCTGTGCCGCTTTGTGTTCGACAAGTGCCCCACCACGGCTCGGTTCCTCCACGGGCTCTTTCTCGAACTGATCGATTTGACGCTGCGAGCACTTGCCGCGGCGGAGCGAGAGCAGCAGATCATGGAGCAGCGCCACAAGAACGTGCAACTAGAGCTCACGCGGCTCCACGACAAGCTGCTGAAGGTGCAGAAGTCGTTCGCGACGCTCGAGGAAACGCTCGCTACGAGGCAGGAGCGACTGCTGCGCGAGCGAGAGCTCATCATCCGCAAGCGCAAGAAGCTCAATCTGCTGCTCAGCGCCGACCAAGTGCTCATACGACGACTCATGGGGCTCATTTACCACGCGCAGGAGCTCGCAGACGACGTGCTCACGGAAACCCACAGCCAGAATCTCGTGGTATCCAATAACACGACACCCATAGCTCCACCAGCGGAACGACTCGCTGACGCCTCGCGCTTCGCTGGTGTTGACGAAGTCGTGGCACTCGTCGTGGATAAATACGGAGAGCTCCCGCAGTTCCACCAGACGCGCATCAAAGAAGCCACGCAGCGAGCCTCCCTGTCGAGCAGCTCGTCTAGATCGTCCGAAAACCAAGATCCCACGACGGCCACCCAGTCGGAGATCATCGTGCTCGACGCGAACGATATCAAGAGCGCCATGGAGGAGTACCGCGCCACGCTGCTTCGCCTGTCACGGATGCTGTCAGCAAAGAGCCCCGACAGTTCCACTGGATGGGACGCTCAGGAGCTCTGGGACCAAGCGCTGTTCATACCACCCCACGAAGAAGTGCAAGACTTGGAGACCGACATCCAGCGGCTCTGTCTCCAGGTGGAAGACCGGATCGTGACGCAGCGCCATCGACGCGCAATGGCCGGCAGCGTACGAACGATCGCCATGCAGACGGATGTCAGTGCGTGTTTGCCGAGAAACGGCCGTCCACAGCCGCAGTTGGATCAGCAGCGATGGCGAGCGCGGCCCTTTGCACACGATCCGCCACCGCCGCCTACGCCAAAAGCACCGGCCGTTCCATCGTGGAAGTGGAGGCACCGTAGCAAACGCAATCGTCGTCAAGTGTTGCCCAATCACTTGCTGGAACAGCAGGCTGAGACTTCGAGTGGCGAACAGAAAGCCGCAACGAAGTCGACGATGGAAGAAGACCACGCCAATCTACGCGCCACGATCGTGCCGCTGGGTTTCCGTGCGTTCATCCGCGCCATTCCGGCCGACTACGTGCCGCATCAGCTCTTGCTCCACCACGTCCACACTGTCATCTCGTATCTGTTCAATGGCGTCTGGATGCTGGTGCAAGAAGACTTCCATCGGCCGCCACGGTTCTCCACGGTCTCCATGACAAACGAGGCGCGGTTGATCCCACTCACCACGATCCACGAGTACATTTACCGCATCCACTTGCAGCACTTCCACGTCGAGTGCGTCGTCACGAGTCGGCTACTGGATCTGCTTGTGAGCGCCAGTCGCTTGGACACGCAGAGTTGTAAGATCCAGCTCTTCTGTCGTTTGCTGGGCATGCCAGGCGTCACGCCCTTCCCCAGCGACGGCTTTTGGTTCGTGCTCAAGGCTCTCCACGTACTTCAGCGGTGCTGTGCCAGCACCGGAGGCTACTTCTTACTGGATGCCGAAGGGGACAACGAGTTTGTACCGCAAGCGAGTGCGGCTGAGGCGCTGAGCCAGTTGTTCACGGGTTCTTCCAACGAAGTCCTCAAGCGCTTGCGTCTGAAGCTGTCAGGACTCGCCAGTGTGTACGGGACGATGTGGATCCCTGCGTACAACATCCTCATCTTCATCATGGACGAGTGGCAAACAGGCCAGGACGCGCTGAGACTGCTGGTCGAAGAGAAGCTCTTCGTCGAACACGCGTCCGAGATCGATCCGTACACGGGCCTCCGCATCTTCACGAATGAAAACAACGTGGTCACATTCAGCGAGTTCCTCCACGGCTTCGTGATCTTGCAGCTCCATGTGAACCGCAGTGAAGCGCTGCAAGCGTACCGCCAGTTGCTTCTCGACTCGACGGTGACCTCCACAACGACTTCGGCTTCTTCCACGCGGATCGACCGCCATCGATTCTACGTCAACTGGATGCAAATGATTCTCCACGCCGTGAACGTGTCCCAACAGCAAATGCTGCGGCCACAGAACGCCCCACCAGCCTCGACTTTCTTGGGCGGGTCAGCCAACAGCAACAGCAGCGGAGGAGGTGGAACCGCAGGACCAGGAGTCCAACTGGGCGCGATCGCCGACGCAATGGTCGCTGCGAACCAGCAACTGGCTCACAAGTTCCTGCTCATCAGCTGGGAGCAGATGAAACCCGAGGTGATTCGGCGATTAGATGCGAAGTTCAACGACGTTGGGCAGCAAATGCGGCTCGTGCAGCAAATGGACGCAGTCATCGCCAGGCATTTGCACCAAACGCTTCAACGGCAGCTGAGCGGCGGGAACAGCGCGTGGCGAAGCTTCCACCAGCTCATCCAGGTCGCATACACGCACCCATCATGTTGATGCTTCCGGATCGAAGACAACAGTCGAGCCAACAATACTGGGGGAGGCGAGAGCGCTGGTAGAGGACGACGACGGTGGAGGTCGAGTCGGATGGAGCGACTGAGCAGACGCTGACGGTGGCACGACAGCGGTCTTGTACGACTTGCTCACCGATCCGAAGCCGCTCTCCGTCTCGCCGTGTTTCCACTCTTTGAACGCGCGTTTCTCCAGCACGAGCGCGAGCTGCGGCGACAGATCGTACTCGCGGGTTTCGTAGATCCGTCGCTGCACGACTGGACTCGTCACGGTCTTGCAGTACTTGTCGAGGATCGAGTCATAGGTCGGGATGGAAGACTCGCACGATTTGGTGGAGACCCAGCTACTCTCGCGCTCTTTCAGACGCGGGTCCACAGGACGATCCACGAGCTTGCGGCCTCCGTGGCGGCTGTACGTTCCTCGCGAGGCGTGCTGCGCGGGAGGTTCTCCGTAGATCTGACGTGCTGACAGTGGCCGTCTGGCTTCACCCATCGCCATGTCGACGCCGGCGATAGCTTCAGTGATGTGTTGGTGGGCGGCACTCGTAGGAATGAACGCTTCGTACTTGGTAACATCGTCTCCGTGACGGAACATGTTCAGTAGCAACCACTCGCGCTTCTCTCGGTCCATATGCGACGCAATGTCGATCCGTAGATTTGGCGGACACTTTACTGGCTTGAGTTTTTTGCTCTTGGGGTCGGGGCTAGCAGCTCTGGACGCCTTCTTTTGCTTGAACACTGGTGCTTTGCGCGGCAGAGCAGCAGCAGGGGACTTTGGAGCCGCCTGTTGAGCTGCACGAACCGGAGAGCTAGCTCGGATACCTGCTTCGTTGGACTTCACAGGGCTCACAGGACGAGGAGGTTCACTGTGCTGGGGGAAGTGCACGACCTTTTCCTTCTGATCATGAGGCTGCTCCTGAGGCGCGATGGTCAGTGGTGCTGCCGGGGCCATTGCTGGAGGAGTCTTTGCTGGAGGCTGCCTTGGTGCCGGTGCCTTTGGTGTGAACTTAGGAACTTCAGGCTTGCGCGGTGTCGAGCTGGGTGTTGGGTCGTCTGGTGGCTTCACTGGCTTCCTTGGTGAGCCCTGAGACGTCGATCGCGGCTTGGTCTCTTGACTTGACGCTTTAGAAGCCACTGAAACGGGTCGGAAGGATCGGCGAGCTCCTGCTGCTGCTGGTGTCGTCGTTGTTCGTGATGAGCTGGGCGTCTGCTTTGCCTCCTTCGTTTTAGGTGACCACTTCGTCTCTGGTGTGGCGGCCTCGATCTTCGGAACTGCTGCGACGGTTTCCTCGGCGGCCTTCGGAGTCGCCTCCAGTGGTTCCTTTTCTTCCTTCGGCTCGTCCACACGCTGCTCGTCTCCAACACTCGTCGCCTTCGACTGAGATTCAATCGTTAATTCCGGCGGCTGAGTATTCAAATGCTTCACGTCGCGTGGCTCATCCGCGTCGTCCTCTTCGATGCCGAGCTCTTCGTAGTCGCTGTCGTATTGCACTGCTGATGGGCGCGTATCGTCAGCATCCTCGTCATCGTCTCCGTATCCAGCGTCGTCGTCCGAAAACGGATCGTCATCATCGTAGCCTGTTGGATCCGGAGGTGACCCAGCGCGCTCAACCTCCTTTTGCTTCGTGATGATCATTTGAGCTTCGTGCAGGAGCTGACGTGTCTCTCTTCGATCGCCGTCTTCAGCGTCGACGACGAATTCCGTGTCGTCTCCAGCGTACGCCGTGTCTTCATCACCACCTTCATTTTCCACAGCATTCGCGTCATCTGCATATTCCACATCGGCCATCAACCGCTCCATAAGATCTTGCGGAGCGCCATCCATCGGCTTCTGGCTTGGAGATGCCGCTTCCGTTGAAGACGCGTCCTCCTCTTCATCACGAGCTTTCGCTTCGAAAGCATTGGTATCGGGACGCAGTGCTTCGAGCACATTGCTGTCTTCCACGATGCCTGCGTCATCATCACCAACGTTCTGGACTTTGAGCTGGACATCGAGCACGAAATCGTCTTCAGATGAAGGTGGAGATTTCAGGTCGTTCAGACCGTCCGCCTCGAGTGCGTCAACGGTTGTATCTTCCGCGTGGACGTTTTCATCCCGCATATTCTCGACTTCGCGATCTTCAGCAGTCAGAGAATCACTCGTCACTCGCTCGTCATCGAGTCCACGGCTAGAGCGCTCGTCGTCGCGTTCTTCAGGGCCTTGTCTCTCCTCCTCCTCCTCCTCCTCCTCTTCCTCCTCGGCCACATCTGCGTCTCCTTGCTCCTCTGCTCCACTCACCTTGCCATCGTCTCCAGCATCGTCTTCCTCTTTCTCATCGTCGTCTTGTTCTTCGCCGTCTTCACAACTTTCGGGCGTGGCCGCTCTCGAGCCACGACTGCGAGCGCCCTCGCGAGTCACTGCCGCATCTTCAGTCGGCGGCGTCCACAACTCTTTGAGACTCGCTAGTCGCGGCACAAACGTCGCGCTCGGCCGCTTCAGCAGAGTTGAACTCGCGTCCATGGCCGCCGCCGCACTCACGACAGCTGCCGCCTCCTCTGTGACTGCGTTCGTGGGCACCAGCAGCGATTCGATCGTCGCGACGCCCGCCTCCCCGAGACTCGCCAGTCGTCTCATTGGCGCCGGACGCGTCCGCGGCGAGCTGCTGCGTCGCGTGAGCTTGGCCTGCATTTCAGGATCGGAACACAACTCGATGTGGGGCAACTCGGCGATCTGCGAGAGACTCGAGCTGCGCTGACGGCCGGCTGTTGACGGCGACACACTGACAGGAGCAACGGGGGAGATGTCGACATTCAACGTCGCCAGTGGGGGGGGCTCCGGCGCCACATTGTCACCAGCAGGAGGAGTCACGACGGGGTATTTCTGCTCCTCTGGCTGCTCCTCTTTCTCCTCCTCTGCTGTGGGCGGCTCCATGGGCGTGACACCCCTGTCATCTCCCCAGTCAGCGGCGTCGTCGTCCTCGTACTGATCATCTTCGTCTTCTTGCTCAGCCTTCTCCGTCACTAGCACTTGTCCGCCTTGTTCTCGCTCGCTGTTGCCGTCGCCGTCCACGTCGAAGCTCTCCTGGTACGCGTCGTCGTCCTCCTCCTCCGCGTATTCCCCTTCGCCTCCTCCTCCGTCCTCTAGCGCATTCACGACCTCATTGTTCTCCGCCTCCTCCGTGGTGATAACAGGTTGGCGCCGTGGCTGTGTGTGCTCGTCTTCCTCCGCTTCCTCCTCCTCCGCATCAAACTCGGCTTCGTACGCCGCGCCGTCGCCGTCGTCCGCTGCGAACTCCTCGTCCGAGTACTCATCCGCCATACTGCGTGTTATATGCTAATGCAGCGACCGCCAGCCACCACAGTACCGTAGCCACGCCTTCGTTCTTGAGCTCTTGGGAATTCGGATTCAAAGTTGAAGGCGGCGAAAAATAGCTTGGCTCTCAATAGACCATTATAGATGCTGCGGGCTGTCTAAACAACGCATTCTCAGCACCATCAGCTGGCGCGACATGTCTCCGCATCCGCTCAATCAGCAGCGCTGCATGGAGCGAGAGAGAGAAAGGCAACCAACGACCATTCCATTTCCATTTTGCCGCCAAAATGATGCTTTGGCACTGCCAAATTGGCAGTGAGCCATGTCCTCACTAAGTTAACCTTTGATTTTGTCCAATCACAATCAAAATCTGTTTTACCCAATAAAACGCATCCAAATCTGTGATATCTGGGTTTAAAAAGTTTCCCGTGTCCAAACTACCTCCATAAATCAATCACCCGTCATCAAAATGCCCATTCTTCCGTCCTTTACTCTTCCTTGTTCCTGTGACAATGCATACTGACGCCCTTCCAACGTTGAAGCCGTGACCTAATCCAGCGGCCTCTCAGCCACTTGGTCGTCCCCCTCAAATCCAAAGGCTCACTTCTTCCTCCCGACGGCCACCATGCGCGTGCTCGCGACGCGCTTCCTGGACGACGAGCAGGCGCCTCTGCGCGTGCTGTGCTTCCCGCACGCAGGCGGACGCTCGCAGGCGCTCGCCAGCGCACTCATCCACGCAATTCGTGACTCCAACACGTCGCTACACGTCGAGATCGTGGGCGTCGACTGGGAATATGACGCCTCTTCTTCTACTGACTCTGTGGACGCGTGGACGAACGCGCTGCTGCAGGCGCTGGCCGGCGCGTTCTTCGACAAGCGCTTCGTGGTCGTTGGCCACAGTCTCGGTGCGTTGGCGGTGCTGGCGTTCACGCAGACGCTGCAGAAGCGCGGCTTCGCGTTGCCCGACCACGTCTTCCTCTCGGGACTCGCAGCGCCGACGCACTGGACGTCGTTTGACGAGAGTGCGGACGAGGCGGCGCTGATGCAGTTGGTGGAGCGCTGGAACGGCACGGACGCCGCGCTGCTGCAGGATGAAGGCGTCAAAACCAAGCTGCTGCAGCAACTCGGTCGCGATCTCAAGCTCCACGATCTGCTGACGCTGTGGCTACGTACTGAGGACAGCGAGAAGTTCCAACTGCTCACGACCACGACCGTCTACGGAGGCGACCGCGACGCCGACGTGAGCGTGGAGGCGCTGCAGGCGTGGCAGCAAGCGAGCCGCTCTTCTTCCGCCGACGACGAGCACTCTCTGGCCGTGGAGGTCTTTCCAGGCGACCACTTCTTCCTCACGTCTACAGAGTCACAGAGCGCCTTCCACGCGTCGCTTTTGCAGCAGATCCAGCAAGTCACGACGCGCGTGTCGCTGGAATCCATCGCAAAGATCCAATCGTGGAACAGCTCCTCGGCGCCGTACCCAGCGGACAAGTGTCTCCACGATCTGTTCGTGGACGCCGTGCAGCGCTCGCCCGACGCCGTCGCCGTCTACTACGAAGGCCAAACGCTGACCTTCCGCGAGGTCGACGAGCAGAGCGAGCGTCTGGCCGAGTACCTGTTCTCTGTGGGCGTGCGTCCGAACGAGATCAGCGGTATCTTCATGGAGCACTGCATCGAGTTCGTGGTCGCGTACGTTGCTGCACTCAAGGCCGGCGGCGCGTACATGCCGCTGGAGATCGTGTACCCGCCGGATCTGCTGGAGCGCGTGATGGAGGAGTCCAAGCCCACGATCGTGTTGACCAAGAGCGCCTACCGCCACCGCCTGCCGCAGTGGCAGCTCGCGTTCGAGATGAACGACGACTGGCTCAGCGATCTCGCGGCTCGCAACACGCCGCCCATGCCTCACGACCGCGTGCGCACGCACCCAGACGACCTCGCGTACGTGGTCATGTCGTCGGGCACCACGGGCGTGCCCAAGGGCATCTGCTGTCCGCACCGCGGTGCCGTGCACTCATACCACTGGCGACTCGTCAACTGTCCGTTCCTGCCGCATGACCGCGTGGCCTCGCACGTGTTCTTTGTGTGGGAGCTGCTGCGCCCAATGCTGGGCAACGTGCCGCTGTACATCATCCCGGACGACGTCATCTACGACCCGAGCCGACTGGTGACGTACATCCAGACCAACGCCATCACGCGCATCCTCTTCACGCCGTCGCTGCTGCAACTCGTGCTGGATACTGTCCAGCGACCAGCTCTTCTCGAGGGGCTCAAGACGCTGCGTCTCGTGTGGCTCTGTGGCGAGGTCGTGACCATCGAGCTTCGCGACCGCTTCGTGGCTATGTTCCCGGACTGTGAGCTTCAGAACTTGTACAGTGTGTCCGAGTGCCACGACGTCTCGGCCGTGGATCTCGCGCACATGACGGCGTTCGACAACTCGCTATCTAGCAAGTACGCGTCCTGCGGCACGCTCATGGCCAACGTCAAGGCGTTCGTGCTGGACGACCAGTTCCGTCCTCTCCCCATAGGCGTGCCTGGAGAGCTGTACGTCGGAGGCCCCTGCCTTGCGATCGGATACCTCAACCGCCCGGAGCAGACAGCGCAACGCTTCTTGACGTCGGCCGTGCCAGGCGAGCGCGTGTACCGAACGGGAGACCGCGCTCGCTTCCTGCCGAATGGCCACTTGGAACTGATCGGACGCTGCGACTTCATGGTCAAGATCCGCGGCTACAGCGTCGTGCTTGGAGCCGTGGAGTCGGCTCTCGCGCAGCATTCGCTGGTCTCCACCGCCGTCGTTCTCACGGAAGGCGCCGAAGGTGAAGACAAGCGTCTCGTGGCCTACATCGTACCGGAAACGTGGGACAAGACGCCCAGTGTCGCGAAGCTGCGTGCGTTCCTCAAGGAGAAGCTGCCTCATTACGCGATCCCGTCGGTCTTCGTGCAGCTCGACGCGCTTCCGATCAACAGCGCGAGTGGTAAGCTCGACCGCAAGAAGATCCCGTCGAGTGACCAGGCACCGCGTCTGCGCTTGGCGTCTGTGGATCTCACGGGCCACGTCGACCGCAAGCCGCAGACCGAGACGGAGGAGAAGCTGTCGGCCATTTGGATCGATCTGCTTCGACTCGACAGCCCCTTCGTGGACCGCAACGCCAACTTCTTCGACGTCGGCGGCCACAGTTTGCTGGCCACGCGACTGCTTTCGTGTATTCGCGATGACTTTGACGTCCACTTGACGCTGGCGGATGTGCTTTCGGACCCAGAGCTTCACGGGGTGGCTTCCAGAATCGACCGAGCGATCCACGGAGACGACGAGACGAGTGCGCTAGTGGAGCAGCAGAAGACGGTGTACACTTTGGAGGCGGCGCTGGATCCATCGATCTACCCGGCGGCCACCAGAAAGTCAGGTTACAGTCGCTACCGTGTCGAGATGGTCGGCAAGCCGCCTCGCACGGTGCTGCTGACTGGCTGCACGGGTTTCCTGGGTGCGCACCTTCTCCACGAGCTGCTCGTGGACTCGGACACGGTAGTGTACTGCTTGGTTCGAGGCGACGACGTCCCCGCCGTCGACGAGCGACTGCAGCAGACGCTGAAGGAGTTCCAGCTCTTGGACGCCGCCAAGTCGCACGGGTACGAAGACCGCGTCGTGCTCATTCCAGGAGACCTGGGCAAGCCATTGCTGGGACTCTCCGAGTCGACGTTCAAGATGCTGGCGAGTGAAGTCGACGCCATCGTCCACAACGGCGCCGAGGTCAACCTTGTGAAGCCGTACTCGGCTCTGAAGCCTGCGAACGTGCTCGGCACGCAGGAAGTCCTGCGTCTCGCCGTCACGAACGGACTCATGAAGACGCGCGTGAAGCCCGTTCACTACATCTCCACCAACGGCGTGTTCCCAGAGTCGTTTCCTGAAGAGATCCTCAAGGAAACAGCGGATCTCAGCGAGGTTTCGGACGCATTGGACAACGGCTACGCGCAGAGCAAGTGGGTCGCTGAGCAGATGTGTCGCGTGGCGGCGCAGCGTGGGCTGCCCGTGTCGATCCTGCGTCCAGGGAACATGGCGCCGTCGTCGGCCACTGGCCAGTGGAACCCACGCGACTTCATGTATCTGCTGCTCAAGGGCTGCTCGACCGTACAGGCGTTGCCCGTCGCGCCCAAGTGGTTCTTCGACCTCACGCCCGTGGACTTTGCGGCCAAGGCCATCGTCCACTTGGCCGTCCACCGTCCGGCTCAGGCGCTGGGCGAGACGCTGCACATCCAGAACCCCATGCGTCCAGTCGCAGGCGACGCGTTCATGGAGCAGTGGCGCGACGTGCTGCCGTCCACACCAAAGATGCTGCCGCTGAACGAGTGGAGAGCACTGGTGGAGACCACGGCGGCCCAGCCAAAATACCAGGATGAGCTGGAGCTCCAGCAACTGGCGGCCGGACTCGCGGCCTTTGAAGGATACATGGAGACCACCAAGGTGTTCGACAGCGCGCTGGCGACGGCGCTGCTGCGTCCTGCGGGCATCGAGTGCGCGGCCGTCGACAAGGAGCTGCTGGCCAAGTATGTAGCCATGTTTGCCCAATAGATCCGGTCTGTGATTGGTGGAATTACCACTCATCTTAACAGCCAATAGAAATGTATTTTCAGAATATCAGCCAATCACCGTGCGGATACATTCGGTGGTACGGCACTGCCAACGGATCTCAGTTGCTCAATCATCATCCAGAGACAACAACAATGGCGCTCGTACTGGACGGCAAGGCGTGCGCGCAGGCCATCGAGGCCGAGCTCAAGGACGAGATCCCTACGCTGCGCGTGACGCCCACGCTCGTGCTGATCCTCGTGGGCTCGAACGCCGACTCCAAGACCTACATCCGCCTCAAGAAGAACGCCTGCACGCGCGTGGGCATCGCCGTCGACGTGCTGGAGCTGCCCGACGACGTGGAGCTGGCGCATCTGCTGGCGCTGATCGACGGCAAGAACAACGACCCGAGCGTCCACGGTGTGCTCGTGCAGTTGCCTCTTCCAGCCCACTTGCAGCCCCATGAACAGAGAGTGCTCCACGCGATTGCCCCGGGAAAGGACGTCGACGGACTGCACCCAGCGCACTTCTACCAACTGCCCAAGCCGCAGAGTGCCGACGCCCACAGTGAGCACGTCTTCCTGGAGCCGTGCACGCCTGCGGGCTGTCTGGAGCTGCTCACGCGCAACGGCATCGACGTGGCCGGAAAGGACGTCGTGGTCGTGGGCCGCGGCCAGTTGGTCGGCCTGCCGCTGTCGCTGATGCTGCTGCAGCGCAACGCCACCGTCACGACCTGCCACTCGCACACCGCCAATCTGGAGGCCAAGGTGAGCCAGGCGGACGTCGTGGTCGTGGGCACGGGCCAGCCCGAGCTCATCAAGGGCGCGTGGATCAAGCCAGGCGCCGTGGTCGTGGACGTCGGCATCAACTACGTGGACGACGCGACCTCCAAGAAGGGCTACAAGATCCTCGGAGACGTCGAGTACGAGGCCGCCAAGCAGCGCGCGTCGGCCATCACGCCCGTGCCTGGAGGCGTCGGCCCCATGACGATCGCCATGCTGCTCAAGAACACGGTCAAGAGCGCCAAGTTCGTCCAGTAGAAGACATGAAGCCTGTAGTAGTATACGTCCAAAAATCACGTTTTGTGGTTACAGTACTCTACTACTCACAGTCGTACGATCACCGATACGCGTCGCCGTCGTGAAAGCCCATGGTCGACGCGTACTCGACCGACGCGTCGCCCTGCTCCATCACGGTCCGTGCCAGCGACGCGCCTTCGTACGTGAAGCCCGCGAACGTGTACGACATATTCCGCAGCGTGTTGTTGCGACCGCCGCTTCCAGCGCCGCCGTTGTTCGGGTGGCTCGCAGCACCAGTCACACTGTCCGCCGCTTGTCGTGTGCCTGCAGCAGAAGACGACGCCGTGCTGTCTTGCAGCGCGTCGCTCGCGATACTCAGGCCGTCGCTCTCGATCTGAGCCAGCGGCAGCTTGGTGAACTCCTCCTCGAAGTTGGCCGCGTCGATCGGGTCCGTGTACTGGCACGGCCGGTACAGCGGCTGCATCTCGCGGTGGTAGAGCAGATTCCAGTCGATCTCAGCAAAGAACGGGTGGTACGTGATCTCTCGTGGGTCCAGCGCACCCAGACGCTTGGCCGGGTCTCTGGTCAGCAGTCCCTGGATCAAATCCATCGCGGCTTCGCTCATGCCCTCGGGGAACTCGAGCTTGGCCTCGCGCAGCCGCGTGAAGAGCTCCTCGCGGTCCTGCGTGTACCACGGCGGCCGTCCCGTGAGCATCTCGTACAGCACCATGCCCAGGTTCCACCAGTCCACAGCCGTGCCGTGGCCCTTGCGATTCAGGATCTCAGGCGGCAGGTATTCGGGCGTGCCGCACATGGTGTACGTGCCGTCCAGCTCGCTCGTGATGCCTTCTTTCGCGAGTCCAAAGTCGGCGAGCTTGACGTGGCCGTCCACGTCCAGCATGATGTTCTCGGGCTTGAGATCTCGGTACACGATGCCCTGTTCGTGCAAGTGGATGAGCGCGAGCACGATCTCGGCCGTGTAAAACCTCGCCATGGGCTCTGGGAAGCACCCGCAGCGGCTCAAGTGGAAGAATAAATCACCGCCCGGACAGTAGTCGAGCACGAAGAACAGCTTGTGCTTGGTCTGGAACGCGTAGTGGAGACACACGACGAACGGGTGCGCGACCGACGCCAGCACGCGCCGCTCCGTGCGCGTGTGCTCCACCTGCTGCTTCTTCACGATCGACGACTTGCTCAGGATCTTGACGGCGAAGAGCTGCGACGTGTGCTTTTTCCTTACCAACAACACCTTACCGAACGAGCCCTGGCCGATCATGCGGAGCACGTCAAAGTCCTTGAGCGACACGCGGCCTTCACGCCGCATGCTCGTGACGTTCTGGTCGTCGTCCAGGTCCTCCACCACCACGCTTTTCCGCGGCGGGGACGACCCAGTAGGCAGCTCCGAGTACGAGCCGATCATGTCGCTCTGCCGCAGACTCGAGCTCAGCAAGTCCACGTCCGCTGTCGTCGCGGAAGACCCAGACCCATTAGCGAGACTGCCTCGTGGCTGTGAGGACCGGAAGCTGTCTCCGTCTCTCGCGAACGAGCCGCCGCGCGTCGTGGAGAACGACGCCGTCGACGAGAACGACAGCGAATGACAGGAGGATCCTTCGGCCATGCTGTGGAGAGGCGGTCTGGCCGAGTGCGCGACCTCGACCGACTCGAAGGCCGGCGGCTGGTTGGCCGAGTGCGTGAGGAACTGGCGGATGAGCCGGCAGCTCGAGTGGAAGCCCTTGTTGCCGCAGCAGTCCCCGTGCTTCTCCGTGTCCACCTTGCAGTTCTCCAGACTCACGAGCATGAGCACTTCGCGCAGCCAGCGGTCCAACTCGAGCTGCCGCTTCTTGAGGAACGTCGTGTCGAGCGACCGCATGAGCGTCCGCGTCGGGACTGGCGTGAGCCTCACGCCCTGCGTCTTGAGCTGATGCGCGAGCTGCTTGAAGTCGTGGAAGCGGCGGTAGATCGTCCACTGCTTCTCGTTCACGATGCACTCGATCTCGAGTCGGAACACGGCGTAGAGCCGGTGGGACGCGGCGTCGCGCGCAAACGAAAAGCCCTTAATGCGGTTGAGACGCCCAGCGGCGCCTGCCGGGATGAACGCCGTCGTGTTGTTGACTTGGGCTTCCGAGCGTTCGAAGTTGGCGGCCCAGAGCTTCTCAAAGTACTCGCGCTCGTCGGCCGGTTGAGGCGGCCGCGCGTGCTTGGGCAGCGCGAAGTCGTCGTCCTCCATGATGGGCTCGTCGCCCGCGAGCTCGAAGTTGTCGTCCATGGACAGCATGGACATGCGTGAGCCCGTGCTGAGCATGGAGGACGAGCGCGGGTAGTGGAGGATGTTGTGCGGGTCGGGCATGCGCGGCACGCTCGCGGCGGCCGTCGGCTGAAGGTCCACGCGCACGCTATAGAGAAGACAAGAGAGGAGAGGAGGAGGGGAGAGGAGGGGAGGGGAGAGGACGTTAATATACGACAGATAGCGGAGACGGTGGAAGAACATGGAAGACTGGATGGAGGACTGGACTCACCTGTGGGGCGGATTCGCGTGGGCGTTCTTGCCGGCGGGCACGGCGGCGTGGGCCGGGAAGTCTCGCGACGGCTTGCGCTTCTTGTCGTCCCTGCCCATGTAGGAGGACGTGGCGGAGGCCGTGGAGAAGGACAGGCGTACGTTCATCACATACAGTACACACGGAAACAAGGCGAATGGAGTGAGTTGGTGAGTTGATGGCAAGAGGAGGATACGGCGGAGCAGCGGAGCAAGACGGAAAACGGAATTGCTCCGCGGGTTGTGGTTTGGTTGCGTTGCGGCCGCTGAGGGGACGGGTCCCCTCCGCTCGCAATTACCACAGTCCAGTAGGTACAGGAACTTACACCATCGTTGAAGCGATCAGGACTTGGCGCGGGGGGGATCGGGATCGGTTCAGTCGCTCGTCTTTTTCTTCTTCCGCTTTCTCTCGCGCGGGGTTTTGTTGGAGGATTTCTCAAAGACCGACCGCCCGGCGCGACGACGACTGGCTCTTCCAGATGGAGGGGACGGACTGCTGGCCGCACGGGTTGGGGGGAGGAGTGTTCACGTCGGAGGGGAGCGTTTAGCGCCGCAGGGGAGACTCGGGTTTTGACGCTCTGGTCTAAAGCAGCAAAGCGCACAAGCACCGCTCCTCTCGAAACTCTCGCGATCTCGTTCTGGGATGAAATGGAACCGCAGAATGGACGAGCTCGACGCTCGCCGCCGACGCCGAAGGACTGCACACGAGTCCGGCAGACAGACGCCGAGACGGAGCAAGTGAGTGGGATCACATGGAAACAATTGGACCAGAGTTTTATGGTCCAGGTTAACACCATCCCTTCCTCAACTCGAGAACGTGAGCGAGCAACCACGACACGGCAACCACAACAGCCAGGTGCCACAACTGCCTCCCCGACCCCTTTCAATTCAGCCGCAACCGTGTGTTATCTTAGGGGTACAATTGTCACAGGTAGTTTCGAACAGGAATTCAATAGAATTGACGCTTTGTGGACATATAGACTTTGAAGGTTTGTGGCTCGTCAGGGCTAGGCGTGTCGGAGTCTCTAAGAGCAACAACGCAGTGTCAAACGGGTGCAATTCTTGCGCGGTGATCTCCCGCGTCAAAGTTGTGAATGAAACGCCGCAGTGTGGTGGTCTACACTCCACGCCTTCATCATGTCCTAATGATTCGCTACACGACACCAAAAGCTTCAGGCAAAATGGGTGGCTGGCGCGCTGCTTGCGTTCGTGGGAAGCGCAGCGTATCCAGATCAGCTCGGGGGTGCTCGGATCTCCCTCTGATCCTGCTGCCAGCGCGTCTTGCTGATCCACTCGAGTTCTGAAAGGTCAGCATTCAGCCACTTCTCATGTGTGCAGGCAAGTGAGCTTCAAGGTTCCACTTACTAATCCAACACTGCTGCAGCACTTGCCACTGTCTGCCGGTGGGTGTGAAGTGTTGGCAATGCTACACCAGAGCATGCGAAGCCCATGCTTATTAAGCCCATCCTGCACTGGGGAATCATCTCGAACGGAGGCTGCTCCATGACGAGCCATGGTAAGGCGCCTTCGACACACACAACACGCAAGCCACCCAGTCCCCACGCCACGCCACACCGCTGAGGCGGGAGACCAAGCCCCTCGACTCTCAAAGATCTTCTATGAGCGTGACGACTTTTCAGGCTTCTCATCCTGTCCTCATGTGGCACGCGCTCTGATTGGCTGTCCCTCGTTTCCTACCAAATCCCTCGTTAGGATATTATCCATCTGTCTGAATTCGGGACAATTCTACCATATTTCATGATCAGGTCGCGTATGAATTCCTGGGGCAGCGCTGGCTCCTGCTGGGTTTGTTTTACTGCGGGCCACCAGCGCTCTGCGTTCTGCTTCTGTTGGTGGAAGGTCTCACGCGCCCACCCACAGTCGGTCTGGTCTATCCGGTCTATCCGTCCGGAAACGCGCGAAACACACCAGAGAAGAGAAGACTAACCGAGAAGAGAACCATGGCGACGAGCGTGAACCTGGAGCCCATTGATGTGGACGGCATCATCGAGAAGCTGCTGAGCGTGCGCGGCGCGCGTCCGGGCAAGCAGGTGAACCTGACCGAATCGGAGATCCGCGGGCTGTGTCTGCACTC